>JXTC01000023.1:200951-286805 GCA_002914845.1 Trema orientale
GAGCCTTTCCTATATAAACAATGTGCAGATCAGATCTTGCGAAGGTGTGTTCCTAATGAAGAAATTAGAAGCATTTTGACCCATTGCCATTCAGCTCCATATGGAGGACACTTTGAAGCTTTAGAACAGCTGCTAAAGTCCTGCAATCAGGTTTTTATTGGCCAACAATTTTTAAGGATGCACATCAGTTTGTGAAAAGTTGTGATAGATGTCAAAGGGTAGGGAACATTTCACAAAAATAGGAGATGCCATTGAATAATATTCTGGAGGTTGAACTGTTTGACGTATGGGGAATAGACTTCATGGGGCCATTTTTCCCATCCTTTGGGAACCTCTACATTTTGGTAGCTGTAGATTACGTATCTAAATGGGTAGAAGCCTCAGTATTTCCCACAAATGACTCCAAAGTAGTGGTGAAATTTCTACACAAGAAAATTTTTACATGCTTTGGCACACCAAAAGTAATCATAAGTGATGAAGGCACACATTTCGGTAGCAAACAATTTGAGAACCTCTTGTCAAAGTATGGAGTGAGGCATAAGGTTGCTACAGCATACCATCCACAAACAAGTGGACAAGCTGAAATTTCCAACAGGGAGATTAAAAGGATCTTGGAAAAGGTTGTGAATCCATCTAGGAAGGATTGGTCATTGAGGCTCGATGATGCTCTTTGGGCTTACACAACAGCTTTTAAAACACCTTTGGGGATGTCTCCATACAGGCTAGTTTTCGGCAAAGCATGCCACTTGCCAATGGAATTAGAGCACCGAGCATATTGGGCAACAAAACAATTAAACTTGGACTACCAAGCTGCTGGATACACACGGCTGCTGCAGTTGAACGAGCTAGATAAATTCCGGATGTTTGCTTATGAGAATGCTAAGCTATACAAGGAAAAAACAAAAAAATGGCATGACAGCAAGATCCAACAAAGAAGTTTTGAATCTGGGCAACAAGTATTACTATTTAACTCCAGGTTGAAGTTGTTCCCCGGAAAGCTGAAATCTAGGTGGCCAGGCCCATTCAAAGTTGTCAAAGTTTATCCACATGGAACTGTTGAGCTGCTGGAAGAGAATTCTGGGTGCCAGTTCAAGGTCAATGGCCAAAGGTTAAAGCATTATTGGGGAGCTGAGTTTAACAGAGGGAAGACCTCAATCATTTGCAGGGGCTATGAAAGAACAAGAAGTCGGGCTGATGACTTTAAACCAAGCGCTTAGTGGGAGGCAACCCACCAAATATTCTTTGTTTCTTACTCTTTTATTTATTTCCTTTGCTGTTCTTTTCTTCTAAAAAAAAAAGAAAAAAATAAATAAATTGTGAAAACTTAATTATTAACATGTGGTTAACTCTCATACAGGGAAATAAATCTGAAAGAGGCTGCAAGTGGAAGAAGAGGAGAAGGAAAGGAAGTCCAGAAAATATTCCAGTAGAAGAAGAAGCGAGATGGAAAATCAAGAAATGCCGTTTTGCTGCAGCAGAAAAATTAGTGATAAAAATATTACTGCAGCAACCGGCTCATTAGTGTTAAAAAAAAAAAAAAAAGGAAAGTGTGTAGCAGTTGGTAATAGCATGAACGCCACGTGGGGAGTGAGAGATTTGCACGAAGTCATTATTCCCACGATCCCTATTCCAAAATCGGAAAAGACGGATGTGGGTCTTTTAATCCTCTTTAAAAACTCAAACCCTACCCCACAGCAGCTCCTACCCCAAATCAAAACCCTTTTACCCAGCGCCGTTTTTCCTCTCTTCCCACTTTCTTTCTCTTCTTGCTGGTGTAGCCCAAAATGCCAATCTCCTTCTCCGATTTCACCCAACGTCCATTAATCACCCATTCACTCGATCTGTATCTCCTCGATAGCAACTCTTCCATTATTACGCACAGCTAAAATCACTCAAGTTTGGGGGAACATCATCTGAACTCACAGCACAAAATGGGGATTAAGAGAGTTGCGCAAAAAGCCCACAAGGCAGTCAAGTTTGAAACTGAGGCAGCCGAAACTAGGTATGAAGAAAATATCCAAAACCGGCCCCTCAATGCCGAAAAGGGATTTATATTGGACAACTCGGAAACAATGGGGCAGCAATCCTTCATTGCACAAGTTATCAACCAACACAACTGGAGACAGTTCTGTGCTCACCCGGAGGATCCCATCGTGCCTCTTGTGCGAGAATTCTATGCCAACCTAACTGATCCGGAGGAGGACACTGTCTATGTGCGAGGTGTTCAAGNATTAATCACCCATTCACTCGATCTGTATCTCCTCGATAGCAACTCTTCCATTATTACGCACAGCTAAAATCACTCAAGTTTGGGGGAACATCATCTGAACTCACAGCACAAAATGGGGATTAAGAGAGTTGCGCAAAAAGCCCACAAGGCAGTCAAGTTTGAAACTGAGGCAGCCGAAACTAGGTATGAAGAAAATATCCAAAACCAGCCCCTCAATGCCGAAAAGGGATTTCTATTGGACAACTCGGAAACAATGGGGCAGCAATCCTTCATTGCACAAGTTATCAACCAACACAACTGGAGACAGTTCTGTGCTCACCCGGAGGATCCCATCGTGCCTCTTGTGCGAGAATTCTATGCCAACCTAACTGATCCGGAGGAGGACACTGTCTATGTGCGAGGTGTTCAAGCTCCTTGGAGCGAAGAAGCCATAAATGCTGTTTTTGGCTTGGGCGATCCAGTAGATGAACACTCCGAGTTCGTCGCGGACATCACAGAACCTGAATTGATCACGGTTTTGGAGACAGTTGCTGCAGCGGGAGCAGAATGGAATGTCTCTGCTCATGGTGCTTACACTCGCCTTCGAAGTGCGCTGACCCCAGCCGCCAAAGTGTGGTATCACTTCCTCAAATCCTGTTTGCTGCCCACCACGCACGGCAAAACAGTGTCTAAGGATCGGATGTTACTTTTATACTCCATGCTGACGGGGAAGTCTATCAATGTAGGTCGCCTGATTCACAGTGAGATTTGGGCATGTGTTGCACGGAAGACAGGGGCTTTATTTTTCCCTTCGCTCATTACTCAGTTATGCCGAAATGCCCGTGCCCCTTTCTTGGTCAACGAAGAAAAGCTGCACAACACAGGTGAAATTGATGAAATTGCTGTGGCATGAATTGCACAAGAAGGACCAAGTGAATCAACCCAGCAGCCATCGTCCAGCAGACCTGCTGCAGCATCAAGCAGTAGCACGAATGGCGATATCCTTCAACAACTGAAGGCCTTGGAACGAAGAATGAGCCAACAAGAAGTTCAGCAGTATCATATGATGTCACTCCTGTAGCAAACTCATAAGCAACAGCAACAGTTTTGGGCATATTCAAAGGAACGGGACACCGCTCTGAAGAAAGCCCTACAAAACAACTTCACCGGGCCCATTCCGACTTTTCCAACATTTCCACAGGAGCTACTTCAGGAACTTGACTATGACTATGAAGCAGAATCTGATGATGATGATGGATCCAATAAAGCTACCGAGTAATGCTGACAGGGAGTTTTCACCCTATTTCTCTTTTTCTTTTCATTTTTCTTTATATACATTTCAATTTGTGTCGCAGTGGGGACACTGCTTCTTTTAAGTTTGGGGGTGCTTGGTAGTTTTTCTGTTTTTAGTTTCTCTTGAGTGTTTTGTGTATTGTTTTATTTTGTTCTGTGTGATTGCTTGTTAATTCCGCTTTGTGTTTTGTTGCTCTGGTGTGCTACAGCATATTATGTTTATGGAACTTTTGTTACTCCAATATTTTCAACTTATGAGATGAATTGCCATGACTTTGATGTTAGGGATATCTGTTTCAGCTTGCTTTTATGTGTGCAATTTCAAATTTTTCTATGCACTAGAGCTTTAGATTAGAGGACTTTAGGAAAGCTTGAGGAATCTTGAATAAGTGTGAGGGTTTAAGGTTCTAGAACTAATTTTATGAATCCCTTGAGGCGAAATTTAGAAGACCAAACGTGAGGACTTAGCCCAGGTTAGATACAGTAAAAGTAAAATGAGCTCAAGTTTGGGGGAGTTTGTTCAAAAATATATATATATATATGTATAAAATGAATACTCCGCTGTTCTGGACCACCTAGTAACCAGGGGTAACATGAGCTCCATGTATACTTTTGCGTCAAACAGTGGTCTAGAATATGAGTATGAAACTCTAATAGTGACTTTGTTTAGTAACTGGGTGTCTTCATCCCCAATGTTGGCATTCACGTAAAAGGGCATTGTGACATTGGAGTGTTTAAAAAAAAAAAGAAAAAAAGAGAAAAAAAAAAAAAGACATATAAGAAAACTCCCCAATTAAGTTCCAGGGTGAAAAGTTGTGAAAGCCTGCTTTGTCTTGAGTGTTTGGTTAACTTGCATTAGTGGAGAGGGATTTATAAGATCAGCCTATGGAACCAGAAAATTAAAAAAAAAAAAAAAAAAAGAAAAAAAGAGAAAGAAAAAAAAAAGACATATAAGAAAACTCCCCAATTAAGTTCCAGGGTGAAAAGTTGTGAAAGCCTGCTTTGTCTTGAGTGTTTGGTTAACTTGCATTAGTGGAGAGGGATTTATAAGATCAGCCTATGGAACCAGAAAATTAGACCCAATGACCATGTTTTGAGATGACTTGAGTAATCCATGGAATTCTGACCATAGTTTACACACACACACCAAAGGAAAAAGCACATATGGGAGTAAGTTTGTGATGGATTGAACTAGTATTTGAGGAAGGGTGATTCAGATCATAGGCTAAAGATTGAGGAGTAAAACAGAAAAATGAAGAATGATTTTCTTGTTGTCAACTATACACCTTTGGAAAGTGGTAGGAGCGTTGCAAAGACCAAACGACATATGTTCATAGGCGAATGTTCCATATAGGTATGTAAATGTCGTCTTTTTTTGATTCTCAGGTGCTATCACTATTTGGTTATATCCCGAATAACCATCAAGAAAAAAGTAGTGATAATGTTCGGCCAGCCTTTCGAGTATTTAATCAATGAATGACAATGAAAAATGATCTTTACAAGTGATGGAGTTGAGTTTCTTGTAGTCAATGCAAACTCGCCATCCAGTTTGAACACGAATCAGTATGAGCATATTATCTTCAATCTTGACCACTATAATTCCGGATTTCTTTCGAACAACTTGGACGGGACTCACCCACTTACTATTAGAAACAGGATAAATCACCTAACATCCCACAGTTTCAGGAACTCCTTCTTTACAACTTCTATCATAGGAGAATTAAATCGATGTTGAGCTTCTCTTGTTGGCTTGGCTTCCTATAATAATATTCAATGTATATATATGGAGGGACTAATTCCTTTTTTGTCAGTGATTGTCCATCCAGTTGTCATTTTGTGCTCGTTTAACACATGGATAAGCTTCTCCTCTTGTAGGGCAGTGAGATTTTTAGCAATAATCACATGTATTGTATCTTTCTCCCCTAGGTATACAAATTTACGATGCTTCGGAGGTTGTTTAAGCTCAAAAAAAGGCACTTGTTTCACAAAAGGTGAAAGTTTCTTAGAAGATAAAGGCAAATTGCTAAAAAAAACATCAAAACCGTTTGTTATCATCAAAGTCAAAAAGATTATTAATATTACCATTTGCCTGATGATGTCATGTACCATATTTTTTCAACTTCGATGACGTCATGTCCCTATTTTTTAAACTTTTTACACCTAGTACCGTATTTTCTTTTTTAAATTTTCTCCTCTTGTATGTTCAACAATTGTCGCCACTTTAGTTTTTATTAGAGGAAAAAGTTAGCTCCACTGCTTTAGGAATTTGAAGAATCCCAAAAGTCCCATGACTCTATGGCGGCGCCTATCTGATTGTAGCCGCTTTTTGTAAATCTAAAGTAGCGACATCTTATTGTCGGTATAGGCATCGTCACCTATAGCATTTTTATTATAGTGATTTACAAAAGTGTACCTGTAGTTTTTGTTTAAAAAATTTGACAATCTTTTCCATTTTAAAAAAAAAAATAAAGTTTTCTCATTTCCCATTAGGATCTTGTGAAGCGTGGCTAAGAGTTACTAATGGGCTTAAAGTCGTACGAAAGTAGGTATAAACTATAAAGGGAGTGTAATTTACTAGAGCTACAAATGTTAATCCTAGAGTATTATAAAGGGAGTGTAATTTACTAGAGCTACAAATGTTAATCCTAGAGTATTTTCTCATACAAATGTAATGCACACTCTCTCATCTTGTTTGATCCAGAAGTGTCGAAAGTCAAGATTATAGGACTAAGTTACTTTCTCAGGCCTCAGAGTACGAAGTTAGTGTTATCATGTGCAAGCTGTGTATTGAATACACGGTGGAATAAGTATAAACAATACACAGTAAAAACTGTGTAATATATTAGGAAAGAAAAAAGAAAAATATATGGTGAGGTTGGTGAGCTTAACCTATAAATAGGACCCTATTCTTCATTGTTCTTGATACCAAAAGTGAGAGAGAATACACCATATAAATTGAGAATAAAATAGAGTTTTATTCTTAATGTTAGAGAGAAAATTCTCTTCTTGAGTTTTATTGGACTTTGGGCATGAGGAGTGCTGAGTAAGTGCCTGTAAACACTTGTAAAGGTTTTTTTTCTCCCTATAGTGAAGATCTGCAGTAGCTCTGTAGACGTAGCTAAATTGGTGAATTACATAAATTTTGTGTCTTATGTTTACTTATTTTGGTTTTTATTTCCGTTTTCTTTTATCACTTCTATTATTTTGCGTTTATTGAGGAGGTTGTTCCCTAACAACTAGTATCAGAGCTAAGGTTCGTTAAAGTGGGAGCGATGGCCGAAGATGAAGTATCAGGACTCATAATTGAAAAGTTCAACGGTATAGACTTCTCGTACTAGAGATTGCAAATAAAAAATTATCTATATAGTAAAAAATTGCATCAGCTTCTATCAGGGAAGAAACCAGAGAAGATAGAGAATGATGACTGGGAACTCTTTGATCGACAGGTGTTAGGCATAATTCGATTGACGCTAATGCTAATGAAGAATATTGCTCAGACATGTATGAGAAACCGTCAGCAAATAATATGGTACATTTAATAAAGAAGTTGTTTAATTTAAAGATAGGAAAAGGTACTTCAGTAGCAATACACATCAATGAGTTCCGCTTCTTAGTTGACTTTCGTCAAAATTAATTTTGATGATGAAGTTCATACTCTCATTCTTCTTGCATCTCTACAAAATAGTTGGGAACCTATAAGGGCTATGGTTAGCAGTTCAATAGACAAAGAAAAACTGCAATTCAATGATGTTAGAGACCAAATTTTAGCAGAAGAAGTTCGTAAAATTGATTCGGGTGAATGTGCATCATCGAGTTCTACCCTAAATTAACAAGGGCAGGAGCGATCAGAATAATTCTAACCGGAGTCATAGTAGGTCTAAGTCAAGAAATGACAGAGACAAGTCTAGATCCAGAAGAAGATTAGAATGCTAGAATTCTAGCAAGATTGGCCATATAAAAAAGAACTGCAATACACTAAGGAGAGCTGGCAATAGAAATAATGGTATAAATGCCAAGACTGAAGAGGCACAAGATACTTTACTATTACTTGTAGATAGTCCTATTGACTCCTAGGTCTTAGACTCTAAAGCTTTCTTTCATACCATTGCATATCGTGATCTATTGGAGAATTATATCACTAGTAATTACGAAAGGGTTTATCTAGCCAATGGAGAACCTTTAGATATTATTGATATAGGAGATATACGTTTGAAGATGTCAAATAGATCAATATAGAAAATCCAGAAAGTGAGGCATGTACCACAGATGATACGAAATCTTATTTTAATGGGACAACTTGATAATGAAGGATATAATGAGACATTTACTGGTGGTTTATGGAAGATCAGCAAATGAGCCATAATTGTTGCTCGATTAAACAAGAGTGGAACTCTCTACATGACTTCCAGTTGTGGAAATATATTGGCGACTATCAATGCTAGAGTTAATTCAAGTTTACTGCACTGTAAACTTGGGCATATAAGCGAGAAGAAAATGAAGGTGTTACCGTCAAAAGGAAAGATAACGAAGCTAAAGTCAGTTAAGCATTGTCTGTAAGAAAGCTGTATTTTTAGCAAGCAAAAAAGGGCGAGTATTTCGAAAGGTGGAAGAAAACCAAAAATAGCAAAGTTAGAGCTAGTTCATACAGATATGCAGGGGCTATCTCCTATGACATCCTTTAGAGGCTCAAGTTGCTACGTCACTTTCATTGACAATTCGAGCATAAAGGTATGAGTTTATTTTCTAAAAAATAAATCTGATGTTTATAATATCTTTAGAAAGTGGAAAGCCATGGTTGAGAATGAAACTAATCTGAAAATAAAATGTTTACAATCCGATAATGAGGGAGAATATGATGATAATAATTTCAAGAAGTATTGTGCCGACAATTGGATCAAGTTTGAGAAAATCATTCCAACGAAATCTCAATAGAATGGTATTGCTAAAAGGATAAACAGAACCCTGAATGAACATACTAGGAGCATGAGGTTGCACACAGGATTGCCAAAGATATTTTGGGCTGATACAGTTAATACTGTTGCATATCTTATCATAAAAAAAACCATCAGTACTGTTAGATTACGAATACCAGAAGAGGTCTGGAGCAGTAAAGAGGTAAACATTTCTTTTTTGAAAGTATTTAGTTGTTTATCTTATGTTCATATAGACTCTACCAATAGAAGTAAACTTGATCCTAAATCTAAAAATTATTTCTTTATTGGTTATAGTAATGCTGAGTTTGGTTATCGATTCTGGGATGACCAAAATCAGAAGATCATCAGGAGCAGGGATGTTATATTCAACGAGGAGGTAATATATAAGGATAGGTTAGGCACCGAAGCTGATAGAGCATACCTTGAAGTCAAGAAGATGGAGATAATTCAATTAAATTACATCCTAATAGATAGCCAAGAAGATCAAGAAGTTGTAGCACTAGCGGTGGACCCGCAAACCCCAATACTCGAACTCAGGAGATCTTTCAAAACTATTTGACCTCCACAGAGATGTTCCTCTGCACTACATTACATTCTGTTGACTGATAAAGACGAGCCAGAAACTTATGAATTAGTGGAGTAGAATGATCAGTCAATCAAATGGGAGTTAGCCATAAAAGATGAAATAGATTCACTAGCGTCCAATCAAACATGGGAGTTGGCTGAACTACCAGAAGGCAAGAAGGCTTTAAATAACAAATAGGTCTACTGAATAAAGGAAGAACATATTGGCAATAAGCGATACAAGGCAAAGCTTATTGTCAAAAGCTTTCAACAGAAAGAAGGCATCGACTATACCGAGATTTTCTCTCCGGTGGTTAAATTGACCACTATCATAATAGTACTTGGGTTGATGGCTAAATAAGACTTGTATTTAGAGCAGTTATATATCAAGACAATATTTCTCTATGGTATCCTGAAGGAAGAAATTTATATGAAACAGCCACAAGGTTTTGAAGTACAAGAGAAGAATAGAATAGTATACAAACTTCAGAAGAGTCTGTATGACATAAAACAGGCACTAAGACAGTGGTACAAGAAGTTCGATACATTCATGAGTAACAATGGTTACTTGAGGTGCCAGGCGGATTACTGCCATTATGTGAAGAGATTTCATAATTCCTATATTATTCTACTTCTCTATGTTGGTTATTGTTTATGAAAAACATGAGAAATCAAAGATGAGCGAAAGCATAGAAAACAAAATTTTTTCTGGATTATAGCTTTTCATAAAACTTTTTAGAATCTTTGTCATGGTCTAAATACATACAAGAGATTATGTACCTCAATTCAAGAATCTTCCTTCTTAGCACCAAGCTTGTAATTGCAGAGGTAAGTGGGTAACTCGATCTTGATTAACTTCAAGTGAGAATCTAAGAACTGCAATAGCCTCCAATCGTGGCTCAAAAAATTTCTTTCTCTCTCACTTTTCTTTTAGTTTTCTATGCAGCCGCCAAACTAATGTTTCAGTCAAAACTGAACATGACCCTCAAAGAGGGGTGGGAGGCTCTATCAGTAAAAATTCGGCCAGCCCTATGGCCTTGGGCTGGGAGAAAATCTACTTGCCCCATGGGGCATATGGTGGGCTCTTAGGGCCCGCCTTGATGTCCGACCTTTTTCTCCCCTTTGTGTGGTTGCCCAGAAAACTGTTTAAGTCTAATCAATCTCATGCAACCCAAGATGCTAGTGTAGGTTAGGGATCCAAATGGACCTATTTAATTTAAGCTCCAATAGACAATACCCAATTACAATTAACTCTTAATACAAGTGGGCTTGTACTATTAGTTATAGACTTATTCCACTAAAGGTCCAAACTGTACTCTTGAATTAAATAAATATCACAAGATACTTTATAATTAAAGTTATGTCTATTAGATAATTAACATTTGCATGTATATCCCCACATAAGCTTATAAAATTACTATTTTGTCCCTTCAATTATAGCTTTTAATTCCTTGATACAAGACTATATCTAATGGATGATCAAACTTATAGAAAGTCTTTAATTAATAAAATATCCAATTTTATTAATTACTTAGCTAAGATTTAAATCATCTAAGCTCCTATAGCTCCTCAAGGCAGTATTCACTTCTCTATATAATAGAGTTGTAGATTCTATATCTATAAGTATATGTTCCCAATGTGCATAATAATCCATTACCAAAATGTCAGGATCTAGATCATCAATCTCTTGATTCGTACCTTTTAGCATCTCAAATAATACAAGTTATAAATATGGGTTCATCACTTATTTCAAGATTAAGAAAGACATACATTAATTATCAAGTTTGTGAGAATATGTTCTTGTCAACAGTACTTATTATAAGAATATATCTCATATGGTCTATGTTCAATGTTTACAGACTAAGATTTTTTACACATGGTTACACTATTGTAGATTAAGATACACTATAAATGCACAAAGTCTTGTAACACAATTCAAAAGAAGTGTCTAGTTTTCTTATTAGTTGTGAACAATCTTATTTGATTTAATTAGAGAAAATATATCTTAACTTTAATAAATAACTTTATTAAAATATCTCTCTAATAAATAAATCATGGAACTTTTTGACATTTACTATTGTACGAATAGTCAAAACATTATCATAAATACTATGCATAAAATATCCATTATTAAATATCTAAAATATTCAATAAATATCTATAAATAATAAATACTTTTTGAGCGTAATCCTATCACTATATGTAGATGATATGTTGATTGCTGGAGCTGGCATAGAAGAAATTGAAAAGCTAAAAACAGAATTATCAAAAGAGTTTTCTATAAAAAACTTGGGAGCTGCAAAGTAAATCCTTGGGATGAGGATTTCTAGAGACAGGGCTAATGGGACCTTAAAGTTATCTCAGGAAGAATATATGAAGAAGGTGCTTAGCAAATTCAATATGGATGGTGCAAAGCCTTTGAGTACGCTTGGCTAGTCACTTCAAACTTTCAAAAAAGCAGTCACCTTTAACTGAGCAAGAACGAGCTCACAAGGCCAAGGTGCCTTATTCTTCTGCTATTAGTAGTCTCATGTATGTCATGGCATGTACCAGACCAGATATAATATATGCAGTTAGAGTTATGAGCCAATATATAAACAATTCGGGAAAAAAACACTAGAAGCAGGAAGTGGATTCTCAGGTACTTGAGAGGTATCAGTTATATTGCCCTGTGCTTTAGAAAATCAAATTTGGGTCTACAGAGCTATATTGATATTGGCATGGCCAGTGTTTTGGACGACAAAAAGAGTACTACTAGATATGTGTACAGTTTTGGAGGTATAACAGCTAGTTAGGTTTCAAAGTTGCAGAAGATAGTTTCTATTTCAATCACTGAAGGAAAGTATATCACCATAACAGAATCTAGCAAGAAGTTGGGGTAGTTACAGTCATTCTTAGAGGAGTTGGGTCACAAACAAGATAAAAGTGTGTTACATTACGATAGTTAGAGTACGATTTACTTGACAAAGAATCCTGTTTGTCATGCTAGAACGAAGCATATATAGGTTCAGTATTTCTTCATAAGATCAGCTTAGGAAGATCGCGTCTTAGTGCTTGAAAAGATTCCAGGAAGCAAGAAACTAGCTAATATGTTAACGAAGACGGTGATTGTTAACAAACTAAAGCTGTGTTCGGCTTCAGTTGGCTTGCAATAGTAAAAAAGAGAGATGAGCTGTTATATTGATCATATGTGTGAAGATATAATTAAAATAAGTCTTCAAGTTAAAGACTATTACCGTGTGCAAGCCATGTATGAAATACATGATAGAATATGTGTAAACAATACACGGTAAAAATTGTGTAATATATTAAGAAAGAAAAGAGAAAAATATGTAGAGAGGTTGGTGAGCTTAACCTATAAATAGGGACCCTATTCCTCATCGTTCTTCATCCCAAAAAGTGAGTGAGAATATGCCATATAGAATAAGAATAAAATAGAGTTTTAATCCTAGTGTTAGAGAGTGTTAGAGAGAAAATTCTTTCTTGGGTATACTTGGGTTTTGGGTGTGATGAGTGTTAAATGAGTGTCTATAAATACTTGTAAAAGTTTCTTTTCTCTCTATAGTGAAGATCTACAGTAGCTCTATAGACGTAGCCAAATTGGTGAATTCTTAAGTCATGGTCACCCCGTCTCTAGAAAAAGAATTATTGATTTATTTGGTTGCATCTGACAAATTAGTTAGCATATTAATAGCACAAACTCTAATGGCTTAAAGCAACCAGTCTATTATCTGAGTCATCTGGTTAGAGGATCAAAGAAGAATTACTCTATCATAGATAAACTTTGTGTTGCTTTGATATATGCAATATAAAAGCTTAGACACTACATGGTCACTCACAGAGTCAAAGTGATCATGAATTCTGATCTGATCAAGCGCTTGCTGCAAAAGCCAATTCTCACTGGTCGATATGCCAAATGGATGCTCACGCTTAGTGAACTCGATGTCACTGTCAAAAAGCCAAGAGCCATCAAAAGTCAAGCTTTGGTTAAATTACTTAATTACACTAAGTATGATCCAGAGAAAATAATAATTGTTAAAGACAATGAAGAATGTCAAATACTTTATTTTGATGGCATCTCTACCCATAATGAAGAAAGTGCTAGAATTATTTTATCAAATAATCAAGATGAAATCTTCAAGAAAGCTGTCAAATTAGCCTTTTTCTGCTCCAACAATGAAGCTAAATATAAGACCTTAGCAAATAGATGGGATCTTTCTAAGGAAATAAAGATTTCAAAATTAAAAATATGTGGGGACTCTAAATTAGTCATCAAACAACTCAACAGAGATTTTGCTGTTAAGGAGCCAAATTTGTTTAAATACAAAGAAGAGATACGTGGAACGCTCCATGCCTTCAAAAATTATGAACTGAAATATATCCCCAGATCACAGAATAAATATGCAGATGCTCCGGCAACATTAGTTCTGAAAAGAGGTCATACAAATAAAGATCTCATTCAAATCTTTTTGGAGATCAAGTCAGAGCCAATAGCTTCATCAATGCAACAATCAAATGGATGGATCCAATCTATTAAAGAGAAGCTTGAAAGTCTAGAAGTCATAAAATCTCGAAGAAATCAAAGCATTCATGTTGATCGACAATCAAGTATACAAGATATTTCAAATAGAATTTTGACGAAATATATTGATAAGAATTTGGAAGAAAAGCATTGGATGAAATGGACCGACACTAGCTAAAAGAATAACAACTTGGATACTTTTAGCCTGAATTAAGAAAGCAAGTAAATAAGTTACATAGAAACTGTAAGTAATGTCAACTTGTAATTGATCCTAAAGAAAGCTTTTTTATGGAAGAAGAAGACTGAGAAAAGTCTACATTGACTATATCATTCATAGTCAATTGCTTAATGATGCTCCTTTAGCTATTCTGATAAAACAAAAAGCAGATAGATTCTTCATTCATAATTACATGCTTTTCATAAAAAGCTTTTAAGAAAAAGTTCTGAGATGCTTAGGACCCAATGAAATAGAAATAGTCCTAAAAGAAGTACATGCTAGGGACTGTAGTCGCCATATGGGTAGAAGACAAGTGTTTGAGAAATTGATCATCATCGGATATTGTTGACCAATGATAGAAAATGATGCTATGGAATTCGTTCAAAATTGTGATGCTTACCAAAGGCATGGAAACTTGATACATATAACGATTGTTGAAAAGGGAAGTCTTACATCACCTTGGCCATTTCATACTTGGTCGATTGATCTTATTGGTCCGATCAACCCTCCTTCAAAAGGAAAGATTTGGACAAAATGATCTGAGGTTGTTTCTCTCAAAAGGGCCACTTCAGAAGTTACTAGCCAGTTTGTACAAGAAAATATCATCTGTCGTTTCGGCGCATCGCAGAGAATATTGTCTGATAATGGGACACCCTTTATTGGACAACCCTTTGAGTCACTACTAAAAAGATATCAGATCTTCTATGGAAGGTCTACTAGATATTATCCTCAAGAAAATGGAGCTATAGAAGCATTCAACAAAACTTTGGTGGCTGTCATCTAAAAAATGATTAGGGATAAATCAATTCAATGGATGATTACCTACCTCTTGCTTTTTAGGTTTATAGAGCCACCAAGCATACTAGAACTAAAAAGACTCTGTTTTCTATAGTATATGGAGTTGAAAATCTATGGCTCATAGAATTGAACATACCTTTTACTAGGATGGCACTTGGTGGAGCATAAAATTCTCGAGAGTTTGATCTTGAAATAACATCATAAAGCACAAGTACAAGATAGGTTTCGAAATTATCAAAGGAAAATCACTCGAGCCTACAACAAGTTGGTATGAGTTAGAAATTTCTAAGAAGGTATCTTAGTACTGAAAGCTATAGATCATGTTATGAAAGGAATGCATGCTGCTAAGTTCACACCAAATGGGGAAGGATCCTATCAAATTGCAGATATCAAATCTAGTGGGCATTGTACTCTCAATGTAACACCCCCTAATTTAACTATATTTTCATATACAGTCAAACTATGAAGTATTATTCTTTCTTAAACCACATCTTTAGTTTTCTAAAAAGGTGAGCAAATTTGAACTTTCCAAAACCTTTAAACAAAAGCAACTGCATGGTATTTCTTCCTTAAAATGTATTTACAACATGTACAATCAAAAGAGGTTTTATCAGTCTATTTTGCCATCAGCAGTAGTAATTATATCACACCTAAAATATCGTAATATAAAAATATCGCCCACTAGACAAGCTCATCCATATCTATATTATCATGGTGATAAAAGGCAGGCTAAGCAACGAGCTAGTCAATACCAAAATGTGCTTCTTCGTCTTCATTACAAGACTAAAATGAGATAAAGCTCAATAAGTAAAAACTATACATGCTTATGTGTACTTTAAAATCTCATCAAGTTCCCATTGTATGCTTTTCTTTCTTAAAAATTTGAATCCATGCGTTTTCTATAAAAAAAAAAAATATTCATAGTTGGGCCCTTAGCATATTGCTAGTCCTGTAAGTCGATAGGTCGTGATAACATTGGGCGGAAACTCTAGCCAAGAGTAAAAATAAGGTGCGACCGTCATGTGAGGTTTTTTGAAAACTTCTTCTCTCATCAAAGGGGCATCCCACACCGTGCTAATATTATCCCGCTTCAACGAGACACATCACAAGATCCGCAAGTTCCGCTTCAACAGGAAAGTCTACATCAACAGACTTACCTTCCCAGCTCCGGCAGACTAACAATTGCAATTTAAACTTATCTTATAAAATTAGTACAATGGTACTCACTTTTGAATATTTTGTAATGAAATTCTTTATTTACATGCAAGACATGTCATGCAAATGCTATTTCATAACTTTCAATAATAAACAAGTTTTACATAATGGCATATTCCATGTAGTTCTTGTGACGCAGTTGTAAGTCTTTACTTATCTCGTATCTTGAATAGAAATTGATAGTAGAAAGGGTCAATATCCTCTAAAGACTGGTGTGCTAATCACCTGTCATAAATTACTATTATTTAAGATGCACATTTTTCCAAAAGAATGCATCAAGATACTTGAACAAGACTGAAATCGCAACTTTCACCAAGTTAGGAAACTTGACCATAAAATAACTTGGAAGCATACAAATCACTTAAGGTACTTAGCAGCCAATAACTAGCATTTAAAAACTGTTCAAAAGTATTAAAATATAAATGCTAGTTCATTAATAAAAATGATTCAAAATGGCACATAATTTTATAAAAACTAGTCCATTTACCTCTAAATGGTGCTATTTCATTTTCAAAATATTTGGACAATACTTCATCTATTTTTAGGACATTCTCACATGATTAAAATCATAGTTTTAAACCCGCAATAATATTTTACAAGCTAATTCTCATATATATACATCAAAGAGAATTACTTAGAATGATATAAGTACACTTGAACTCTTTTTCAGTTTAAACAAAGTTTAAAATAATTTGTGTACTTTTCTATAACTACAAACAACAACTAAATTAATGTAATATATAATAGGATCTATGACATATACATTGTAAGTCGAGAAAATCAGATTACAAGTATAGAAAACTTAATCCACTAATGAAAATACTTGAATCCACAATTAGCAAACTTAGGGCTCCATGTGTAACTTTAATTTCCCACTTAAATTCTATATTTTTAGAAATATATAAGGGTTCCTATGACCATTATTCATCAAATAATAGCTTTAGTTTAAGAGTTGAAATAAAAAAAAAAATTAACTACAAATTCAAAATCTCACATAAACCTTACCTTGATTAGTTTGAGTCTTTGCTGGACTTCTTACCTTCTACCTCCATCAAACTGATTCTCAAGACTTATAAATAGATTTTAGGACTCAAGAGGACCTGAAGTAACCATTATTTAAGTAGGAACAAGTAGAAAATTAAAATTAAAGAACAAGACCTAGGAAGAAGAACTAGTAGAATTATCTTGACTAGTTTTGACCTATCTTACTTTCTAGAGCTCCAATTTGAGTTCTACCACTTGGAAACTCTTGGATATGGCTAAGAGGAGTTAAGAGAAGTGTAGAAAGGTGCTTGAGAGTTTCAGGTCATGGCTGGAGAGAAAGAGAAAGAAAATGACCAAATTTGGTCTAAAAATAACACTTAATGACTAAGGAATGGCATAAGTCAAATTTTGGGGGTATTATTAGTATTTTATACTTTACTTTCCATGCGTCCAGTTTTGAATCATTCTTAGCTTACTCACCACATTACTGGTCATTTCCATATACCCAAGTATAGACAAAGTTGGTGAATCCTAGCTTAGAAAGTGAAAACTAATCATACTTTGACTTATGATCCCATGTGACAAGTTTTATTGTAATCTGGTGGAATATAGCCCTACAACCAATCATTGAACATACTAATAAGTCAATTAGACTCCAATTAACAATGCAAACATAGTATTAGCACTCAATTATTAGACTGCACAAAAATGACATTACGCGATTAGGCTGAATTTAAGCTAGCTTAATACAATAAAATACAAATCAGTGTTGTAAATGCCACCTCATGCTTACCTAGAGCCGACAAATAAAATTCTATAAATGAGTCCTAGACATTGAATTAAAGCTATTTAATGTGTTAAATACACTGTGAATTCAGCTCTGAAAAGCGTGAAAATTTTTATCAAAAAACTACAATTTGGCTAAGTTATCAACAAAGATTATCTTAATGCATGTGCACATAGTATTGCTTTCATAAATATATTCTTTGTTCTTTTAGCACACGAGCTCTTTTTCTGAGGGTATTGAACCTTTACACTGCATCGGGACACTTCACAATCACTAGTGTAATAACATGTATGTAAAAGTACATAACATAAGGAATGAGCATGTTACTATGAAAGTGGTATTAATGACTTCTAGATACCTAATATGCAATAGGAACATGTTTATTATTGGCTTAGTATGCATGTGAGAATCTCAGGCACCATAATTCTCCCCTCCTTATAAAATTTTGTACTCGAAATTTTCCTACCCAGGTAAGTATGGATACTTAGTTTTCATCTCTTCTTCTCTTTCCCATGTGGCCTCTTCTATTTCATGGTCTTTCCACAGTACTTTGACCAAACGGATTTTCTTATTTCTAAGCTCCTTTTCTTTTGTATCCAAAATTTTCACTAGATGTTCTTCGTAACTCATGTCTTGACTTAGCTCTAATTGCTTATAATTCAAAACATATGAAGGATTTGAAATGTACCTCCTTAACATAGAGACATGAAATACATTGTGTACGTTCGACAAAGAAGATGGCAAAGTGAGTCTATAAGTAACATCTCTAACTTTGTCGAGTATCTCAAAAGGACCTACATATCTTGGACTTAGTTTTCCTTTCTTCCCAAATCTCATTATTCCTTTTATGGGAGCAACATTTAGGAATACTTTATCTCTAACATTAAATTCTAATTTTTCTTCTTTGAGGATCTGAATAATATTTCTGTCTATTTTAAGCAACTAATATCCTTTTTCTAATCTTTTCTATTGCCTCATTTGTCTCTCTTATCAATTCTGGACCAAGAAATTTTCTCTTCCCTATCTCATCCCAATGAATAGGAGATCTGTACTTTCTTCCATACAATGCTTCATATAGGGGCATTTCAATAGAAGCTTGGTAACTGTTATTGTAAGCAAATTCTATAAGTGGCAGGTATTTACTCTAAGGTCCATGAAAATCCAACACACAAGCTCTGAGCATGTCTGCAAGGGTCTGTATAGTTCTCTCTGATTGCCTATCAGTTTGAGAATGAAAAATTATACTAAATGTTAATTTTGTACCCATTGCTTCTTGAACATTCCTCCAAAATTTTGAAGTAAATCTAGAATCTCGGTCAGAAATGATAACTTTTGGAACACCATATAGTCTCACAATCTCTTGAACATATAATCGAGCAAACTGGTCTAAGTTTTAAGTTATTCTAAGGAAATGAGCTGATGTGGTATATCTATCCACAATCACCTAAATAGCATCATGTCCCTTATTTGTCTTAGGAAGTCCAGCAACGAGATCTATAGCAATTTCTTCCCATTTCTATTGTGGTATATTCAAAGGCTTTAATTTCCTAGCAAGTCTTTGATGTTCAGCTTTGACTTGATGGCACGTGAGGCACTACTCTACAAACTCAACCACATCTTTATTCATACCAAGCCACCAGTAATGCATATTTAAGTCTCTATACATCTCTGTAGTACCAGGATGTATAGAGTAGGGAATAGTATGAGCTTCCGTCAATATCTCCTTTCTAATAATTCCATAGGCACATACAATCTATTTCCATATCTGATTACACCATCACTAGAAATCTGGAAGGCCACTTTCTTTCCGGATTCTATCTTACTCTTTAAATTCATCAAATAGGAATCTGTATTTTGGCCTTTTTTTATTCTCTCTAAAATTGTTGGTTAAAGAGTAAGAGCTGTCAATCTTTCTGTTAAACCTGTAGATACAATCTCTAACTCTAACTTATATAAATCTATTAAAAGATGTTTAATATCAATATACTTAACGGTCATAGCAGCCAATGATTTCCTACTTAGCGTATCAGCAACCATATTGGCTTTTCCTAGATGATAATTAATCTCACAGTCATAATCTTTCACCAGTTCAAACCATCTTCTTTGTCTCATAATTATTGTTCTTCTCAATTGGGAAAAAAAACAATACTCAAGTGTCAAGTTCTCAATATTTGAGAAACAATTCCCACGGTTACTAACTCTTGTATGTAGGATTCATCATCATTAGATAATCCACTATCACTTGTCCAAACTATAACTCGTGAATATATATATCGAGCTTAACAACATTTTTCTTGAAAAAGAAGTCAAGCGAGAGAGATTTTCGAATTGAATATGAAGCTAGTTAGCTACTATTCGTTAATAGCTTTATCAATTATCTCCAAATGGTTTAATTAGATGTTCTAATTATTAACTTTCAGTACTATGATGATTAGTTCTACTATACTTTAAACTGAGCTTGAGTTTCTATTAGTCTTGTGTTCTTAGAAAAGTTTAAGATTATTATTTTCGTCCAAACATTATATATATCGTGATATGTGATAGTACTGTGTGATCAAATTTTATATTTGCACAAATAATTAATAGCATTATTATAACTGCAACTTTATTAGTACTAAATATACAAACTCACATTTACAGCTAGCTAGTCTATTTCTAATGATATTATCACACATTTTATATTTGCACAAATAATTAATAGCATTATTATAACTGCAACTTTATTAGTACTAAATATACAAACTCACATTTACAGCTAGCTAGTCTATTTCTAATGATATTAGCACAATGATGATTTTAATTATCATGAGCAGAGACACTGTACACATATATTCATATATGTGTGCATATATATTACATTCTGGAATGAATAATTTGTTGCTTAGTTTGTAATACAAGATCTTTCCTTAAGATTTTGCCTGCCGCTGACCTTGGAATGGCACTGATAAATCCTACTTTTCTTACTTTCTTGTAAGGGGCTACCTGAAATTTCCACATTAGAACAGTACTACATTAATTGGATAAGCTGTCATATAGAATTATATGATTATTGTAATTTTCTACTATGACATGGCAAACCTATGATGAAGGCAGAGAAATGGGCTACGTACCTGGCGAGCAACATATTCCATGACTTGTGCCTCCGTGAGCTCAGCTCCGACTGCTCTCACCACATACGCCATTGGTATTTCTCCTGCTTCTTCATCTTCCACCCTGCACCCCGAATTATCATATATTCATTCAAACACACACACACACACACACACACACACACACACACACACACATATATATATATAAAAGGTCGTCTTATAGTAGTCCTATAGATGCAAATTTGGGCATAGTTACTCAAGCAAAAAGGAGATTTGCATGTTTTTCAATACTCACGCTCATCAAAAAATGTTTTCCATTATTTTTTTTTTTTTTTTACCTCATACATAACATTTTTACTTAGGTGTGTAAAACATTCTACTTGGACGTGTAACATGTCTACTTTTAAGTACCGATGACTTATTATATAGATGGGGTATATAGATGCAATAATAAAACTCACGGTATAACTGCTGTGTCCATAATATCAGGATGGGCCAAAAGTATTGCTTCCAACTCTGCCGGAGCAACCTGAATATATTATAAACATATAAGTTTAATTAATATGAACAAATGTACGTGTAAAATTATTTGTGCATTAGAAAAGAAGATAGTAGATAAAGGTCGCTTCTTTTTTTTTTTTTTTTTTCCTTTTCTATATCTCTTAAATATATATATATGCATGTTCATATAGTTTAGGTAGGGGTACGTACCTGATAACCATTATGCTTAATGAGCTCCTTAATCCGATCAACCACATAAAGAAACCCATCCTCATCAAAATAACAAAGATCCCCAGTCCTCAACCACCCATCCGTACTAACCGTCTCAACCGTCGCTTCCCTCTTCCCCAGATATTCCTTCATAACCGTACCACTCTTTAACCAAAGCTCTCCCTCCTTGTACGGACCCATTGCCTTCCCCGTCTCAACATCAACTATCTTCCCGCAAAATCCGGGGACCAGTCTCCCGCAAGATCCGGGCCTACTCTTCGCATCTTTCTCGGAAATGAAATATGTCGCCGCCCCGGAACTCTCCGTTAGCCCGTACCCGGGCCGCAGTTCCACCCACGGAAACCTTTCTCGGAACTCTTCGATCAGCTCTCTGCTCAGCGGGGCCGCCCCCGAACCCACTCTCCTCAGTGACGACAGGTCGCCGGTGCCCGCGCCGGTAAATTTCCCGGCGGACTTCACGAGCGAGAGGATCACCGGCGGGACGGCGGGGACGTTGCTGACTCGGTGGGTTTTAATGGCTTCCAGCATTGATTTGAGCTCGAACCTCTGCATGAGGACGGTGGTGGTGCCGGAGCAGAACAGTCCGAGGGCGAAAAAGGCCAGGCCGTAGATGTGGAACATGGGGATGAAGCACAAAAAGACGTCGTTTTGGGCGCCCGTGAAGTCCACGCTCCACTTGAGGAGCGTCATGGTGGAGATGAGGTTGGAGTGTGTGAGGACCACTCCCTTGCTGGTGCCCGTGGTTCCCGAGGAGTAGAGGATCGCGGCCGTGTCAGACTGACAAGGCCGAGTCAACCCGTCCAACTCGGCCGGGTCGCAGCCTTCGATCAACTCTTCGACGGAAAGTAGATCACCCTCTGGTGGTCGGGAGGTTAGGATTGCTGGGACTTTAGTGGGGACCAACTTTTGTAGCGACTCGGGAGCCGAAATGGCGAGTTTCGCGCCCGAGTCGCTCACTTGTTTGGCGATTTCTGACTCGGTGTTTAGTGGATTCGCTGTTGTCAGTATTGCGCCTACGGATAGGACCGCTAAACAAATGGTCGGATAGAGTAGCGAATTAGGTGAAAGGACAAAAATGACATCGCCTTTCCGGATTCCTAGCGCGTGGTACAAACCGCACGCTAGGGAGAGAACCGACCGATTGAGTTGCGCATAGGTGAGTCGCCGATCTGTGGCCGAGTCAATGAGTGCAACTCGTGACTCGGCCTGGTGAAGGGATGGGAATTGTGATAGCACAAATGTGGCAGTGTCGAGGTTAGACCTGGTGGGGATTTTGTGACGCTTCCCGAGTTGGTAGACCGAATGGTAAATTCCGGTGCATTTGTCGAAGCTAAAAGGAACTCGATGATCGTCGGAATATTCTCCGGCGGTGGTGGTGGTGGTGGTGGTTGTGACCGCCGCCCACGCTTCGTCGGCCGACATGATGTGTTTGGTCAAGGCAATTAGTTAGGAGATGTGTTGGATTGAACCTTTGTCCAACAAAATGTCAAAGTATAAATAGGGATATTATTTGCTTTGCTTTGGTAAGTACGTCAACAAATTTGGAGCTGTATATGCTGAAATTTGTACCTAGTATGGTAGCCGGCTATGCCAAAATGGTGACCATTTCAAAGGAATTCTTTAGATTTGATGCCTAATATGCTTTGAGAAAGACATAATTTATAAGGTGATCAATTTAAGAATTAGGTTGATGATGAGGCAGAAATATTCCCTCTCATATAATCTAGTAAAATAAAGAATAAGGATTAGTTAGCCTTCTCATTCGGGTTTGCGAGAGGAAAAAAGAAAAAAATTGCTGCCGTCCTATGTACAAGAAACAAATTAATATGCACATAATTTTTCGTTACTAATTTTGGTAGAGAAAGTGAGATTTTCATGTTCAGACATTTTGGGTCACCATCCATCTGAATAACACTAGATTCTAGTTTGATAAGGTGACGTTTAAAAAATGATTTAAAAAAAAAAAAAAAAGAAGAGTAACCTTAAAAAGAATGTTACATGTATACCATTTGGAAATTAAATTTACTTCTTTTTTAATGTTATACTAGTGTCTGATCACGACTTCAAAAAGATTTCCTCTCTCAAGCTCTTCAAAAAATAGATTTTGGCTATTAGTAATATAAATTACGTAGATATTAAAGCTTCTCGTAAATATCAGCTTCTCATGGTAGTAGTTTTTTGAATTAATTAAGAGTGCAGGTTCTATCACTACCGCGTATTTCTTGTGTCTTCCGTTCCTATCCCTATTTCCGTTAATATTTTTTTCTCACATTTTTTACATATAAGCCCAAAATTGGACATAAACAAAAATTTAATGAATGAAATTTCTTTTCTCTATTATTAGGTTTTGAAGAACTCGCAGTCCTTTGTCCTGTTCCTTTGAACATTGTGCATTTTCCTTTGCTTCAACATTGTGCCGTCACTATTAAACAACCCGGCTTATTAGCTGTCACCTTTTAGACCTCGGTCCCGCATCAATCGAGGTTCAAGTGACAAAATTTAAACGGACATCATTTTATTTATATAAATATATATATCTGGTTGACAATTCGGTAGATATTTTTACGTCATTTTATTTATATAAATATATATATCTGGTTGACAATTCGGTAGATATTTTTTTTTTTATCTATGTGTAAGTATTTATTTTTTTAGTCCAATAAAAATACATGAAAAAACGTACATTATTAATATTTTTTCTCTCTCTTATTTTTTAATATAAAAAAATGTGCAAAAAAAATTTTTATTGGTCAAAATGATACCTATGTGTAAGTAAAAAAAAAATACCTACTAGATTAGTGTCATATATGTGTGTATATATATATATATATAAGTTTTGGTTACATGCCTACGGTACGTATCTCGTTATCTAATATGATTTAGATTACCAAAAAAAGGTTAAGTACATGTTTTTTCTTCTTGGTATTTTTTCTTATATAACATAATAGAATTTCTTCAAGAGAAACATAAGTAAATTGATGTTATTTCATTTAATGGTCATATGATGATACAAATTAAAAATCGCATTGCATTCAAACATTATTGTGTCATAATGTCTGAATACATACATCGGTATTACAATAAAAGAAATATATGTATTAATGCGACGATAAAAATAAAATTATTTGTCATAATATATTCTGCTCCAAAATAATTTTTGGTCGGTCTCGTTCTCGTACTTTCTCTATTTTTCCTTACTATATTCTATCCGAAAGATCGAACACATTAAAGAAATATTTGCAGCATTTTACGTCCAATATACAACTTTTTTTTCTTTCTGCTTCAAAATTAAAACACAATATTCTTTATATGAATCTTCTTTGTTTTTTTTCTCACTGTGATATGAGAGAAAATGTGAACATTGCTCATATGAGAGAAGATATAATACATCATATGGTCATGTGGTGAAGCATATAAATTTTTTTAAAATATAAAAAGTTGGATTGACATGTCTTTATATCTTTTGTTCTTGTAAAATGTCTTTATATCTTTTGTTCTTGTAAGGCAACAATATTTTTTCTTCTTTTCTTTGGTGATATGGGAACCAAATCAACTAAACATTTTTGTAAAATACATAATTGGACTAAACCTTGTTTGAACATCCATAAACGTGGGTAGTATGAAATATTCACTTATTGATTTAGTCCATGAGTTTAAGCCGAACCATGAGTTAGAAGAAGGGACAGAGTCGAACATTCTATATAATTGAAATACAACAGTTAAACCGAAGAAATAAAATGAAACATTTTTTTTAAAAAAAAAAAAAAGACGAAAGATAAAACACGTGGTAAGCGCAGCAAATATCTTTCCCTTATATATATAACTTAAAAGGCAAAAAAAAAAAAAAAAAAAAAAAGGTTGTGAAGCGGGCAAGTTTTCCCGTGGAATGGCTTATTTTCCAGGCATATTCATGCTTCTATAGGTATAGTAGAAGAAAAAATAATGTATAGTAGATATATGTTATAAATAAGATTATGTCCAATAAATAAAGGACAAAAAAATTAAGAAACAACAAACCAGTCAAATAAAGATCATCTAATGGATCCAAAAGGTAAATTTGTGATGAGGTGGGGCGTAGAATGAATATGACAACACAAGGAAAAGTCAAGAATTTTTCATAAACAGAAGTTGTTGATATGAATAAGAAGAATTAAAAGGAGAATAAGACTCCCTTGGATTGATTCACTTTTGTTCAGGTTCTGAAATTGACTTCCATCTGGATTGCTATATATACATTATAATGCGTAACACTGAAAACTGTAGTTGGGGCTCACAGAGAATTAGAGGCCATAAAAGTATTGTCAAAAAAGGTCTCGGACTTTGGCTGTTGGACAATACCTTACTACCTTTTGTATATATATAGATTCTTGATATTGGCTTGAATGGAGGATTCGTATGTATAAATATATGATCATTAGTTGTTATAGAATGCTGAAATTTTTATTCTTGGAAAGTCAAGGGATTGATGGAAACCATGCAATTCAAGCGAGTTCTTTTCAAATCTTTTGCAACCACATAATGCGTACTTTCTCTCTAGCAAAAAAAAAAAAAAAAAATCTTTCTATTTCTATATATATAGGTACATATAGTTTTTACAAGGAAAAAAAAAAGAATAATTATATTTATTCAATTTATACATTTTATTTTGGTTATCAATATTAATCTTCAGATTTATAACTTAAAATAAATTTATATATTTTTTAGGTCAAACTCAAATTTTGACCAATATATCTACCAAACTATCTTTTAAAGTTTAAATGTATCTATCTGAACAGAAGTTCAAATTTAAAACTTATCTAAAACTGATAAATATGTTTATAAATAATATTTAATATTTATAAGTTTTTGCTTTTTATAAAAAAAATACTTTTTTAATAATTATTCTTTCAATTATTAATTTTAATTAGTTTTAAATTTAAATTAAGTATTGAAATATATGTCTTAGAGTTTAAAATAGTGTTTTGATAAACTCAATTATCAAAGTTAGTGTTTAATGATATAAATTTGTTACAAGTTTTAAATCTGAATGTCAATGTTGATAATAATCAAAACAAACAAAAAGTCAAAACTCAAGGAACAAAAATGTAATCAACCCAAGGGAAAGCTACACCGCAAGTACTTGGTTAGTGTTACAATTATAGTGGAAGTTGGACCAAAAATATCAACATGAACACCACTAAAGTTCAAAAAATTACAAAAATAGCCCCTACTTATATAGTTAAATTTGACTAAAATCTGACTTTTGATTGATAAATTTTCATTTAATAATTATAGAGGCACACAAATTTTATGTACAAAAGTCACACATAATGATGTAATATATATATATATATTGATTGCCAATCCAGTAAATATATATATATTTTTTTACTTATGTATAGGTATTTTTTTTTTAGTCGTTGGATCATCATTTAATAGTGATCTAATGGCTATAATGATATATATAAAAAGAAATGTATCATTAATGCTATTTCTCTTTCTTACTTTTTAATATAAAAAAATGTGCATGATAAATTTTAATTGGTCAAAACGATACCTATGTATAGGTAAAACAAAAAAGAAAAAAAAAAACCTACTGGGATTGGTGCCCATATATATTTTATCAATCATGTACATGATGTAGTCCTACTTTGAAAATACATTAGTAGGTAAAAAGTATGTCACATCATTGTGTATGACTTTTATGTGTAAATTATGTGCATGTGTCCCTAGCATTACATTTTAATCCATAATTAAAACAACACAAAATGATTAAAATTACTAAGTAGTGAAAATTTGTTGATTTTTTATTTTTTTTACTTTCTTTTTATTTTAAAAAAATAGTGCTTAACTAATAACCTCCACTTATTACAAATTAAAGGAAAATAACTCATGAACCTTGGGAGTTGAACTTTCGACCTAGTATCCAATCCATACCCACCCCACCCACTAAGCTAGAAACATAAATTTTCGTTTTTTTTCTTTTAGAGATCATGTCATTGTAATTTGATGTAAATCTAAGCATGTATGTGTAATTTTCTCCATATTATATGCATGTGGTTTTGAGTCTTTTTGAAAAGATCTGAAGCTCTATGTCGCCTATGCATAACTTGAGATTTTTTTTTTTTTTGGTTGTTTATATAATTTAGCTTGAGTTGGAAAACTTGGAATAATATTGCTTCACTCATGAAAGTGGAGAAAATTCAAATCTGCCACCGTGAAAGTGACTATCCTTTGAGGCCCGGCCCAATATTTGTCTCCGTTTTAAAACATGCATCATTGAAGCAATTGCACCAGCACCGCAAGTCAAGTACTCGAATTAAATTGCCCCTCTTTTGTGGATAAATCGTTTTCTTGTTTTTCTTACTATCGTGTCTAAATTCAAGATCACAACTCCATCAAATTTGGAAAGATATATACTCCAAGCTGCCACTACTTCTTTTGCTAATTTATCAATCTTTGATTGTGATTTTGATTCAAATTTTTTCGAAGGTACGATTTTACTTGTTACTTTTCTTTCTTTTTTTTCCGTAATCTATTTATCGATTTTGAATTTAAAATGCTCTCTACCGCATCCTTCTTTTTACTCATATAAAGTAACCAAAATGGCGTTTGGTCAAAAGAATAAAATCGGTATTATCAATTTTGACCTTCTTCTAAATTATGATAACGGTAAAATATGAGTCAAATTATAATTTATATAAGATACATATTTTATTAATGAAAAATTTTGGAACCTGAAACTATTCAGCATCTCAACCATTTAATTAAAATATTTGACTACGGTTGAGATAATTCGACCACGATCGAAAAGATCCAAATTTGAGCACAAAAAATCAAATTTAAGATCGAAAAAACTAGATTTAACGACGATTCACTTTTTCTAATTCTGATTGCGATAAAGATTCATGTAAAAGTTGTTGAAAACCTAAAGTAACTATAGTTCCTAGATTAAAAGATTTGGGCATTTTAATAATGAATTGCTAACTCAAAACTATAAACCAGAACTAGTAACAAAAAAAAAAAAAAAAAAATCAGAAACTAGTAACCAAAAATTAGTAATAATTTGGTTTCTAGTAACTAGAAACTAGAAACCAATATAGTTACTAGTTACTCTTTTTTCTTTTTTTCTTTTTTTTTCCCTTTCATAATCATTTTTTTCTTTTTATTTCCTATTTTCATTCTTGCTTTTCCCCTTCCTAGGAATAATGAGTTGCTCTTTCAAATAAATTAAAATATATATATATTTTTTGGTTACTGATAATTAATTACTAATTTGGTTTTTAGTAATTAGAAACCAAAAACTAATATGGTTACCAGTTACTTCTATTTTTTTTTTCTCCTTCCTTTTCTCTTTTCTGATTATTTTTTCTTTTCTACTTCATATTTGCATTCTTGCTTTTTCAACTCTTATGAATAATGAGCTGCTCTTTTAAATAAAAAAAATTGGTTACTTTTGGTTACTGGTAATCAGTTACCAATTTGGTTTCTGATTATGGTTACTAGTATTGGTATTTTGACCTAACACTTAGGAAAAATTATACAAGCATGCAAATATGGAAAACACATTATCACATCATGAACGCAGCGGAAAAACTAGCGGATTTAGGTTTTAAAATTTTTACATGAAAATAGTTTTCATAACCATATAGCATGTATGCATCATATACAAAATCATATATAACATAAATTAAATCTAGATGCACAAACCCTAGAGATGAGATTAGGGTTTTACCTCTTGTAATATGCTCCTGCTTGATCTCCTTGTTGATGGTGATCAAATCTCCAACTCTAGATCTTCTTGTCTATGCTCTTGCTCTTGGTTGAAGAGGTGAGTGGGCACCAAGTTGAATCCTCTATTGGAGAACGACCTTCTTGATCCTTCGGAACACCAGAAGTGAGATAAGACTGTGAGATGGCAGAAAACTTTTTCTCTCCTTTATTTCTCAGCTTTAGCCGATTTTTCTCTCTCCCTTCCCCTCTAATTTTTGTGTAACACACTAGGGTTATTGTGCAGTTTTTTCTCTCATATATCTTATATATATGGGGCCAAAAACTGCTAATCTCAATCTAACTAAGATTGAGTCTGTTCTCCAATTTGGGCTTTGGGTGTATTTTTATAAATATGTCTAACTCATGAAACTTATTTATAAAAATACCAACTTCTGTGTAGAATCATTATTTTACAAAATTTTATGAAACTAATTTCACAAATACCACCAACTAATTAATGAGCTTTATTGAGTTAGACAAGGGACCTAATGGATCCAAATAATCTAAGCTCTAATAGTATGATAAATGCATAATGACTCTTATTATGGTATTTATATAAATACTATTAGTAAAAAGGATACTCTACTAAAGGCCCAATACTGCATTCTTAGATTAGATGTCATGCCTTTTATAGAGATTCAATCAACTAACCTTGATTAACCGATCCATCTAGCATATTCCATGCCACATATAGAATCCCTATATAATGCCATAGTTAGATAGATGAAATTACCGTAATACCCCTCTAACACATATTTACTTTTAAGTTACCATCTTTCTATCAAGGAATAATATTGTCAATAATTTTATTCTCAATGGCCATTTAGACAAAATTATCAACCAATTCATAAAGTGAATACTAAGATCTTAGATTTAATTATTCCATGAATCTTGAAAGACCTTAAAGTGGCATTAATGTATAGTGTCCTTAACTATTTGGTGTTTCCGTCAATTCATAAACCATAACCTCCAATATGCCAGAGTTCGCCTCTTATTTCATAGAGGCTAGTCTTTTAACAAATCAAAAGGCTATAACCCATGAAAGTAAGTCCAATCAAACATTAAGGATTAAGATCTTCATACTAAGAGCTAGTTTATGGTAATATAAGAATTGAGTTACGGCACTCCAATTCTTTATATTACCTGGTCATGTTCAATACACATAACTTATTTATGTTGTACTAGTGTTTCTATCAAGGCCATCTAGTGTTTGAGATTTTATTTTCTCCTTTTTATTTTATAATGTGTGTACTTTTTCAACTTTGCTTTTTTAAGAATATCTAATATCCTAATTAATAATTCGTCACTAAATTGTTTAGTTATTGATAACTAAAGTAATCATTTACCAGTCTTCAACTAGTAACCAAATTAGTAACTAGCGTTCAAGTATCGGTACCGATCAATCTTATAATCAGTAACCAATAACTGATACTACTATTTTGAAAGCCAGTAATCAGTACTCAAATTAGTAATTGGTTCCTTAATGGTAACTAAAGTAATCATTAAACAGTCTTGTAATTGGCAACTAATAACCAAATTAGTAATTAATATCTAAATATCAGTAACCGGTAACCAATAACCAATAAACATTACAAAAATTATTTAGTCTTTGTAATTGGTACCACTAAGTCACCACTTTGAAAGTCGATAACCAGATCGGTTACCAGTCTTGTAACTAGTGTCCAAAGTAATTAATAACTAAATTTAATAATAAGAGAAAAAAAAAAAAGATGGCTCTATCTATCCTTACGAGGAGGGGGAAAAAGGAAAAAAAAAAGTGAAATAACAAAAAATAAATAAAAAGACAAAGGAACAAATACAATAACATGGCTTAATGAAAATAGACAAATAAATAAATAAGATGAACAAATTAAAAAAAAAAATGAAAAAGCGAGGAGCATGGCTCAATTAAATTAGTTACTACTAAATGGGGAAAAAAAAATGTGTTCACTTTGTTAATGGTTCTAGATGCTATTTTTAGCTTTTAAAAGTGGCTAGGAGACGTTTGGTAAGTTTTTGTTTTTGGTCAGCAGATTTTAAAAAGTACTATTTTAAATATAATTTGAGAAGTAATATAAGAGTTGCTTTTTAAAGTTGATTCTGCTGCCACGATACAAATTATCTAAAATATTACTTAATAGCACACACAATTTATATTTTTCTAAATACTTAGTTGTTACTTTTATACCGCACAGCAATTTTGTAAATCAAATTTTCTAAATACTTAAACTTTTTTTTTTCTCTTAATGTTTCTTCTTGCTCACATCACAATTATATAGCAGGCCTTGTAGCATAGAACAGCAATATCAGAATGGCCCTAAATTTTTAAGCTTGAAATCAAGTGTTCTTTGCCATTCTTATACTTCCTAATGTTCAATTTTAAAAGAAATTCATGAGAGGTTATAAACACTTTCTAACCTTACTGGTAATTACTTTTTCAAGTCAAGTTACGTTATCTATATTAAGGAGTATTGCACGTGAGGAGAGAAATAGAGATGTGAGGTAGGGTGAGGTTAAAAAACACTGGAGGATCGTTAGGACTGCCAATTTCTAGTTTGTATATCGTAAATCTCTATATACGTAATTGAATATCTCGCATCTCGTAGACGTAGACAATTTAGCCAAATCACATAAAAATTGTATATTTCTCTTTTTGTGAGTGACAATGATTATATTTATGCTTATTCTTAATCAAAATGTACATTCATTGATAATTTCTCAACCAGTGGTTTAGAGCTAGAATTTCAAAACGAGTGATAAAATACTTGCTTCGTTTTTTCACGCATTTATGGTTTCTTTATTTTAAAAAAATGATAGTCCTCTTTAACGTACTTTTCAATGCTACATGTAATTCATACTTCATCGAGTTAAAGATGCGTATTATATGTAAGATATAAAGGTCAAATACCGTGAACTATAGTCAAGAAAAATCTTAGCGTTAGTCGAAAAAAATGCTCGATGAGAATGGGTCTCAAGAAAATAGATGGTTGAATAGAACCTTAATTACGACAATTCACTAGCTAGAGGCCCTATAAACAGCACTTAATGAGGACCTGACAAATTCTCCTGCTAAGAGCAACTTCAATATTGGGTCTCATGCTGATGCTAAATTTTAGCTTTGGCCCAAAAATTTGTCCCAATAGCATGTCATATCACTTTTTTTTTGAAAGTTTATCTAAAACATTTCATATATAAATATACATATTAAAAAAAAAAACTATATTGAGGCACTTCCTGCTATTAAAAATTGAAAAATTAGGTGTACGCTCTCAGTTTTATTCAAGATCGTATCACTATTGAATCTTTTTCAAAAGATTATGATCACCATTATTGATCACAAATTCATAAATAAGGGACGAATCTTCACTACCACGTTATGAAAGGAATATCTTGTCAATCTTCCTAACTATTTTTTATTTACAATTTGTTTTGTTTAAAGCATAAGTTTTCCCGTATTAATTGTAGTAAACGACATTCATTTCAAATTACGTCCTGGTCTAGTTTTTCACTGCATGGCAAAAATCAACGAACAAATACGAAATTTAAAAACGGTAAAATCTCAATAGAATTCAAATGTGCTAGATTCGGGGTTTTCTTCCCTCAACAGTATTCTTCCCTCAATAGTATTCTTCCGACAACCGCTCTCTTCCGTTAACAGGTGCCTTTCCTACCGGAGAGGAGGTCTTCCTATGAATTTTCTTACAGTTTTCTTTCCTCTTTTTAGTAGTATTATTAAATAGTTCTCTTATGTGGGGAGGTAGTTTTCCTCTTCGTTCTAGATCTAGAGTGGTTTTGATATCCCAAGATCTAGATTTGTAGTGGTTTATAGTGTTTATTTGTATTTTTATTATTTTAGTCCACTTAGATCTAAATCTATGATGGTTTTTTACCAGATCTGTTCAGATCTAGATCGTGTGTAAGGTAGCATTTACCTTTTTGAGAAGTAAAAGACACCAACAATAAATGCAGAAGGAAGAGTCACAACGAGCCATCAGCTAAGGCATAAAGTTCTATCGAAGCACACACTAACGATAATATGCATAACATATTCTTACGGTCGATTTTGCCAAGATCCTAATATGCAAATTTCTTTCAAAGACTTTTATCAGTTTTTTATGGTTACATGCTTTCTAATTAAAAATCACTTTATGGGTACTTTACTATCCTTTTATTATTAACGAAAATATTTTCCCTTAAAAAAAATAGAATACAAATACTAGAAGTAGAACTAATATTTAATTAGCAGCACCCATCAAAATATGAATAATAATAAAAGACATTATCAGCATTTCTCATCACACATTAAAAGAAAATCTAAATCTATAGAGAATGTGATTCCTCTAAGGGCATCTCCAACATGCTCCAAGATGGGGCTTTTTTTTTTCTCCCCCCGGAGCAAGGCTCCAACCACGCGCCATTTCAAATGCTATTTTGGAGCCCTGCTACAGTTTTGTTGCACCATTAATGGCGCGAACAATGGCGCATTGTTTTTTTTTTTTTTTGCGATTTTTCGAGAATACCCCATTTAAAAGAAAATTTCCATATATATCTTAGGGCATATTTTCATATCATATGTTTTAGTTAATTTAAATTCTTCTATATTAATTATTAAATCATTTATAATTAAATTTATAGTTTTAATTTTGATTAAAAGTGTTTAAATAAAATACTTATAAAGAGTTAATTAACAAAAAGAAAATTTGGTGTAAAAGATAGAGAGAATATTCTTTTTGGTATAGTATTTGATGTAATGGGTTTGAAATGGAAAATAAAAATATAGTATGAAAGTTACACAATTTTTATATAAAAGTTAACACCATTTTATAGTTTTGAGTTGAAATTTGCCTAATAATTATTAAAGTTGAATCTACACTGCATAATTTTTTGGTGGAACGCACATCATTTATTACAAATTTATTGGTAGAAGAAAAAAAAATTGGTGAGATTTGTACCAATAATTATGAGTGGGATCTACAACTCCTGTTAGTGAGTTATATGAAATAGAAACATATCGTTAGTATGGGAGAAAAGTTATAACCACTCATTTTACTCCTGTGTCATTGTTTGACACGTGGATTTCACTTAAAATGTTACTTAATAAAAAATATATATATATGATCTTATCATTTACTCTTGAATTTTGTTTGTGCCATGTAAGTGTGCCCTTAATGAGAAATGAAAAAAAAAATTCAGAACTCATACCAAAATTATTTGAGTAGACCACATCCTTTACTATTATCTTAGGAAAAATGGAAAAAAGACACATGAATGTGTTGCACTACTACACCCTAGCGAAGGTCTCAATTTTACATTTAAATTTAAAATGTGAAAAACCTATTTTGTTATTGCGAGTTGTGGTAGTTGTTAAACACCACAAGGACTCCTTAATACTCAATCGATTAGCTGTATTCATGCCATCATATGAGTAGTGCCAAAGGAATAACAAAAGTGCTAGTACTAATAGGAATGAATGTACAGTCCATATGTAAACTCTGAAATAATAGAAGGATAATGCCACTCATAAATTTGAAAGCTTTGACAAATCGATAATTATTAGTGTGTAGTGGGGTAAAGGCAAATTTTCTCAATAAAGAAACTTTCTAAATTTCAACCGCGACAACTCCTGGCCACGAAAATTGAGAGCATCCAAATCCAAAAGAGAGATTCAGAGGATGAGGTTTTAGTCACAAGTGTCATCTGCATGGCCTTAGACTAATATTTCCTATTCCTTTCAACTTCCTCTCCTCAACCTCTCTCTCTCTCTCTCTCTCTTCCCTCTCTCCCTCCAAATCAGTCATTTTCTTTCTCAACCGGGGACTCTCTCACTCAATACAATTTTCCCTTTGTCACTTAACTCAACAGATTCTCACTTCATCCTAGTATCTCTCCCTCTCTGTCAATCTCTCTCTCTCTCTCTCTAAAAATGTCTAGCTCTGCTACTATGGCGGTAGCAGAGGTGTCATCAGCTTCATACACCAAGGCCCGCCTTCTTAAGTCATCCCAGATCTCATCCTTATCGACCCATCTTCACAAACATCGCCACTCTGCTTTTCGTCCCCTTCCTCGGACTCAGCATGCCAGAATTTCTTGCTCTGTTGCTCCCAAGTAAGCTCTCTCAACTTCCCACTTTTTACTTTTTGATAGTTTAAGGTTTTTGATAATATACATGTGTATGTATGTTAATATATATGTGTATGTATACGCATATTCATTCTCAGCCAAGTTGAAGCTCCGATCCCAGTACAAGCTAAAGATCCAAAGAACAAATCTGACTGCTATGGGGTGTTCTGTCTTACTTATGATCTCAAAGCTGTGAGTTTTTCTTAGCTTCATGGACTGACCTTGGGTTTTTTTTTTTTTTTTTTTCTCTTTCTCTCTCTCTCTCTCTCATGATGTCTCTAACTATGTTGGTTGGCATATGGTTGTAGAATTTCAGTCTGCCATATGTTTGTCCACATGTGTAACAGAGTGATACAGGGGCATCACTTCAATACCAAGGGTAGGACCCCGGGTCTTGAAGTAGGCTTGGCCTGCTCATTAGTCCTCGAAATAAGGCCTAAACAGGCAGAGCTTGCAGTCTCGGGCTTGGCCCCGATAGGATTAGATTGCGCCTCTCTTAATAACTGAGGCTTTTGGGAAGATTGGATGCATCTTTCCTACATCACACTTCTCTTTTTACTTACTATAAAATTTTGCTTTTTTCCATTGGTCAAATTCGATTGAGTTTCCAAATGTGGTAATCACTTTGATTTGAACGAAATGAAGTCATGTCATACTTGTATTCACAAAATTCATATAATTGGTTTTGACTACTTTAAATCCTGATATTGCATGAGTGCACTTGTTAATGGGTGAGATTGCTAGGATAGAGGGAGTGAGGAGAGGAAGAGGCTTATGAATTATGATGCTGTTCAGTTGCGGTTTTGCGCACTTTCAGATAAATTTATTGCTTTGTTGTTTCCCATGTCTTGGACGTATAGTAAAGCTGTTTCCCATGTCTTGGACGTATAGTAAAGCTTTCTTCAATTTTCTCAGGAAGAAGAGACGAAATCTTGGAAGAAGTTAATCAATGTTGCAGTCTCAGGTGCTGCTGGAATGATATCTAATCATCTACTTTTCAAAGTAAGTATTTTTAGGTCACTAGGAGTTTATTTGCTGATGTTAAACTCTCTGAATCAGTAGTTCCTTCTGAAAAATGTTTTATTGCTGATTTGCTATTGGACCATAAGCTTGCTACTTATCTCTGGATTTTGGCATTGTTTGTCATATGAACATGCATATTCTGTTCCAGAAAGTTTGAACTAAGGACTTTCATCAAAACTAGGACTGTATAATCACAGTCAGTAGAACTTTGACAGCTTTAAATAATTGAAGTCTGACTTTTTCTTCGTGGCAGCTTGCATCTGGTGAGGTTTTTGGTCCAGACCAACCTATCACACTGAAACTACTGGGGTCTGAGAGGTCAATCCAAGCTCTTGAAGGTCCGTGTCTTAATGTACATTATTTGTACTATCAGGCTGCATGTTAGCGATTTGTTTTACTTGTGATTTATAATTGATTGAAAAGTGCATCAACGAGGATATGGCAACACAACAAAAGATTACCTCATGAGTTACCAGAAAAGAGAAATCGTAAAAGCTTTGAAACTGCACTATTGTAGAGGACACAGAAAACATCTAGCCTCTAGGCACGCTTATTCTAGTGAAGTAATCTAAACAGTTGTAGAAATAGCTATTTTTTACTTGACGAATAGAATGAAGCACAATCGACAAGTTATAATGGAGATAATTCATGTGTTTTGCAAAGCTTCTTTGTGTTATGGGTAGATTATATCCTTAATTTCTCTCTCAAGTTGTTGGGGAAGTTGTATTACATTGTTACATGTGTTCCTGCATGTTAGAATGTCTCAGTGCATTTGTGCACATGACGATTAAGCATTTTGTGCATACAATTCAACGAAGCAGACATTATGTCCCTAATCTCAAAAAGAATTAGAGAGGGGTGGAAGCTAAAGGTTCGGCTTTTTTATCACTGATAAGAAGATTTTCCGTACAGGTGTTGCTATGGAATTGGAGGACTCCTTGTATCCCTTGTTGAGGGAGGTCAGCATAGGCATTGATCCATATGAGGTATTTCAAGATGCAGAATGGGCACTTTTAATTGGAGCAAAGCCTCGAGGACCTGGAATGGAACGAGCAGATTTGTTAGACATAAACGGACAGATATTTGCGGAGCAGGTTTGCATTTTGATATTAACTGTGAATCCTCTTTAGTACACAAGTGTCATATAAGTTTCCGATTCTTATTCATTTCTTTAATCTTTAAAATCTCAGGGAAAAGCGCTGAATGCTGTTGCGTCTCGTAATGTCAAAGTTATAGTGGTTGGCAACCCCTGTAATACAAAGTAAGGAATTCTTTGTGAGGAGGTGATTTGCAAAGTACATAAATTATGGAGTTCTACATAATGTTCGTGACTGATAATTCTGTTTTCTTTATGTAGTGCACTAATTTGTTTGAAAAATGCTCCAAACATACCAGCAACGAACTTCCATGCTTTGACACGGTTGGATGAAAACCGAGCAAAATGTCAGGTAGAAATTGCTCACGGGCATGACACGTATCAGTGATATTTTGATTTGATTTTTGTAACCAAAATAATGGGTATGATTTGTGCAGCTAGCCCTTAAAGCAGGAGTATTCTATGATAAAGTGTCTAACATGACAATTTGGGGCAACCACTCAACTACTCAGGTGATCAAAAGGATTCCGTTTGCCAGAAAGTAAAAGCTTTTAATAGGTAGAGCTGCCTGTGGTTTGACTGAAAGACTACTTATAACTTATACCAGGTTCCAGACTTCTTAAATGCTAGAATAGATGGCTTGCCTGTCAAAGAGGTAATCAAGGATCACAAGTGGTTAGAGGAGGAGTTCACTGAAAAAGTTCAGAATGTAAGAGCTTTAGGAGATATTACTCCATGAGATGAAAAATTTATTTCATTAACCAGTTAGCTATTATTTTCAACCACTGAAAGTATATTTGATTTGCAGAGAGGTGGGGTGCTCATTAAAAAATGGGGAAGATCTTCAGCCGCATCAACTGCTGTGTCAGTTGTTGATGCCATAAAATCTTTGGTTACTCCAACCCCCGAGGGTGATTGGTTTTCAACAGGAGTAAGTAAAGTTCTTGTGTCTCTCTAGTAACTAGTTTCTCTAACTGGTAGCAGCTGTCAGAATCTGACAATATTAGGCAACCATATGTTCAGGAAATCTTTTGGAAGCCCAACTCCATTAGACTTCGAAATATCACTTTCCAATAATGATGTTTGTATTGAACTCTTTACTTAGAAACTGACACAGGAAGAGAAAAAGAAAGTACATGCTCAGAAAACCATGAAAAGCAATAGGTTTATGGGGAAATCAATTAGTGTGTGAGCATGGTCACTTATGATTGAACCTCCAATTGCTCAGTGATTTTCATTCTGAGATTTTTGGATTTTCATTCTGAGATTTTTGTCATTCACTTGTAGGTTTACACTAATGGAAATCCTTATGGTATAGCAGAGGATATAGTGTTCAGTATGCCATGCAGATCAAAGGTAAGTTTTTTCTTTTTTTTTTTTTTCTTTGTTTTTGCTTAGAATATACCAACCCGCAACTCTATTTAAGCTATTTCCATTCTCCAGGGAGATGGTGACTATGAACTTGTAAAGGAAGTAAAATTTGATGACTACCTCTGGAACCGAATAAAGAAGGTACCCTTTGTCTAAGTTGTTTTATGCGTGGAAGTAACAAGAAGTATTGGCCTTTCCAACAGAATTTGAAAGCACTGTAGACACCATTATAATTGTCAAACTATTTGGCACATTAATTTTCAGAAAAGTGAAATAGCGGCAGTAATTTCATATCTAAGAGGCATAATTTTGAACTCACTAATATTCCATCCAGAATATCAGCTATATGATAGACGTTTGTTTCATTAGTAAAACACAAGAGAGACTAGTGACACCAAGTAATGGATAGAATTACCCACCAAGGTGGTAGCCTAGTAGCATTGGGCTTTGCTCTCAAGGGTGCTACCAGTAGGTCTCAGGTTCAAATCTCGTGTGTGGGATGATCGAGACTTAGATGGTATACTGACACGGTGTCCATCAGCCCCTGGTGGGGCCGAAGATACTCTCCTGATATATGTGTCTATGGCTCAAAATAGACATTCTCAACATGCGAGGGGCCCCTTATGTCTCACCTAGGGGGGTTGCTACAGCTGGTCTCCCCTCCCCACACTTTCTTCTTGAGAAACAAATAATTATGGATAGAATTACGTATTTAAAATCACTTTCTTATGTGGAATGGTGTCGCATTTTCAGAGTGAAGCTGAATTACTAGCTGAGAAGAGATGCGTGGCTCATCTTACTGGCGAGGTAGATAGCTAAATCATTACATCATAAGCTTCCTTCCGTGGAGATACCATAGTATCTAACGTGGTTTATTCTTTTCAGGGAGTAGGTTTCTGTGATCTACCCGACGACACGATGCTTCCAGGAGAGGTGTAATGGAAAAATTTTAAGGGTGTGTTTGGTATATGATTCGAATCTTATTCTACAAATCCAGAAATAGCTTTCATGTAGAAAGTTGGAATCATATACCAAACGCTAATATCATATACCAAACTATGAAAGCTGTTTCTGAATTTGTAGAATAAGAGTCGAATCATATACCAAACGCGCCTAAATATTTCTGTCTCTAGGATTTAGATCTGAATTCACATCTGAATCGTCATTCTATGTAAACTATGTTATGATTTATGTAGAGCATAAGCATGAAAAAGTTGTCACACGGGTGTATAAAATTTTGAGATAATTGAGTCTCAGTTCTGTGGTAAGATTGATGCCCCCATCCCCTCTTATTTTTCCCATTTGCTTGTGAATTTATTACGCAAATGTGGGCAGTCGCCAAATATTGTATTATGTACTTGAATAAATGATGTTTAAACTCTGGTTCTGTATATTGATTTTGATTCTCGCCACTGTTTCTGGTTGTATTTAGTTATGTAAAAATGGAGGCTTAATTATTTTATTGGTATCCGGAGGAATTGTTCAATGTAAAGAAGATTTTGGTAGAGTATATTGTTTAGTCAAAACTCACATTAGTCACATATAACAATGGTTAGTTTAATTGGTCTAGGATTCTTGGAGTGTGTTTGTGTGTGTGGGAAGAGGTCTGAATCCCAGTTTACGTATAAAATTTTATTTTTGGAAAGGAGTTTGTGTATAAATTTCAAGGTAAAAAATTATTAAAAAAAAAAAAAGAAACAAAATAAAAACTATAAAAAATCCTAGAAAAAAAAAAAAAAAACACGTGTTTAGATGTATGTGCGTATATGTACAAACTATTCTATTGGCAAAACGTTTAATTTAATTTAGTGTAGATTGACTCTTGTAGTGGTTTGTCCAATTTTAACACGCTTTTAACTTGAATTATATATAAACGCTCATAGCCAAAGAAGAAGTATCAAATTAAGGACATTGCATAGCCTTTTGAAATTGTTTAGATGAGCCTCTTAGCATTCTAAAACAATCAGTAGAGGCGCTACCCCAGGTCTCTTTTAAGCAAATTAGCAGAACTGTCTAGCCACTTCTAAGAAATGCCACCATATGAAACTGGATTTATTATACTTGTCTTTGTTTTGATTACTACAAGGGAAATGGACCTAACTGGTAATAATTTGGACTCAAATAACTTTTCTACGAGTGTTTCAGAAAATGACATATTTGTGGCCTTATTACGACTTTTTTAGTACTCATTAATCGTCATAAAATGCATAACCATCTATTCTGATAAGGTCATACAACGCTGTAACATAACTAGAAAAGATACTTTTCAAAACACCCATGACAAAGTCATTTTAGTTCAAATTACTATCACTTATGTCGATTCCCTTACTACAAGCAGTAAAAGTCCGAACCTATTTCACGAAATAAAAAATGGTGTAAAAACCCTGGAATAAACCATAAAATATCTATATCATTCATTCTTAGTCAAGATAGTAATAAATATATATATATATATATATATATATATATATATATACACATATATGTGTGAGTTTTCAATAGGAATTTTTGTTTTTGCTCCATGGATTGGTAAGTTTGACTAATTTGGAAATAAACCTACAACAACAAGTCATCTCATTCAATACATTAATTTTTAATTCTTTTTTATTTATTTCCTTTTTGAAAATTTAATTTAAAGTTTAATTTTTTAATTACCTTTAATTTAAAACTATATGTACTATTGTATCTTCAATATTTCATAAAATTTCTTTAATAATAAAAAATGAATAAAATAACTATATTGAAAGAAAATTTTTTTAAAAAAAAAAAATTATGCGTGAAATAGCTTAAAATTAATACATCTTTTGTTTTTTTTTTTCCCCAACGAATAAGATAGTTGAGAGTGATTTGGGATTATTAAGTACTTTTTGCTAGTTTCATTTTCTTATAATAAAAAATTGACCAATTTATCAGGTTACCTATCTTTTTTGCTTCAAAAAACTTTCTATATTTATATATGTATTAATCATAATAATTTTTTTAGTAAATCTATTAATATTATTTTAGCCATTAGATTAAAATCCAATGGCCCAAATTAGAGTACCCATCCATGGAGTAAAAACAAAAATCTCCACTAAAACATCACCCTATGTATATATATATAGGTGATGTTTCAATGGAGATTTTTGTTTTTGTTCCATAGATGGATACTTTAACTAAGTTGAAAATGACTTACAATTGCAAGTCATAATAAGTTATTTTTACCTACAACTATTCCATTCTAATTCTTTTGAGAATCCTCTTTCCATTGAGGTAGGAATAAGTTTTGGAATGACTTTTAAAGGAAAACAATTTGAAATAGTTTTTTTAAGGAAAAACTTTTGACAAAAAAATATTAGTATTTAATAATTTTATATATACTATTATTTTTTTTACAGAAATATATATGGTTAGTTTATTAAAGATACAACAAGTAACTACTAACTAGCAAATTAAATAGCCATTCAAGCTAAATGCTACGAAGGTTATTATGATAATATTCTCATAATGTAAATAGTCTTAAATGTCATCAATTAAGGCCCTAGTTATTAAGTTGTGTTACTTAGACAAAGATTGTGATGCCTTTACTTGTAACACAGATAAATATGAAAAAAGATTAGTGTGTTGATAAACGGAAGACTTTACATTAATAAAAGTATGGTACAACTTAGTCGTCTCGTTTATGAATAACTCATAGAAATACTTATTGTTAATATAAACTATAAAAACTAAGGAATGGTTTTTTTAGGGAAAAAGTTTTGATAAAAAATATTAGTATTAATAAGATTATATTATATGTCTTATATGTGAAAGAAGTGTTATCTCCGTATGATATTAAGGAGATTATATCATAAAACAATCTACGATGTTTTTATTTTTTTATTTTTATTATTATTTTTATTATTGTTTATTGTTATTATTATTTTGAAATAAGTTTTATCCTATAATAAAATAAGTCTGCATGTAAAATTAAAAAGAATATTAAGGTAATCAAATATGTAAAACGTGAAATCAAAAAGAGAGAGAATTTAAGGTAATCAAATATGTAAAACGTGAAATCAAAAAGAAAGAGAGAGAGAGAGTGAGAGAGAGAATTTATTGACTAGATAAGTTATATTTCAAAAAAAAAAAACATTAGTTAAATTAGTTAACCTAGGGAAAAAAAAAAAAGAGCCTGTAGGACTAAAATTTTAAAAAATAAAGAAAGATATATTTGTATATAATTTAATAACAATGATCCAACCTATAGGCAACTAAGGTCGTTGTCTTAGGCCCCACTTAAGGTGAAGGCCTCCTTTAATGAAGAGAAAATTAGGTTATGTAGAAAAGATTTAGAAATATAGAGCGATCTCTTTTTTTCTAGTTCTAGTACCGTATTTTTAGAAAAGGAAAATGTCACTTTCTAAATATTTAGAAAAATATCATTTTTAAAAATAGTAACTAATAACCAGTAATTAAAGATATTTATAACTGGTATATAACTGCTAGTAACCATTTTTCAGAAACTAGTAACTATTAACCATTAAAAATAGTATTTTTCTAAAAAAATTTTAAAAAATGATAATTTCTTCGAAGAAAAGCAGTATGAGAATTGAAAAAAAGACTGACCACCATATTTTTGTAATTCCTTTTTGTTTTTATAAGTAAAAGTGTTAGAAACTCTTTAATAAATTATCTTCTAGTAATTCTGTTTTACACTAATGAATTGTAAATACCTTTTATTAAGAATGAAATTAAACATCTAGAAACTTTTAAAATCAGATTAAGTAATATCTATTATATCACTCCAGTTAAAAAAAAAAAAAAAAAAAGCTAATCTTCTCAAAACTATCAACATTAAATATTCTTCCTCACAAAATTTTTAATCAAACTAGTGATTTCGGAAGTACCTTTATTATTTCCAAAATCATTGTTGTTAATTTGTTAATGTCTTCTTCCTACTCTTAGTTATTGATTTCGGAAATACTTTTATTATTTCCAAAATCATTGTTGTTATTGTTTTCTTCCTACTCTTACTTTATTAGTTATTTTAATTCTCGAAAACAAAATTAGTATGAGGAATCCAGGCCTTCGTTCAACACATGATATTCGTTTTTTTAACGTGTTGTTCTTTAATTTTTACATCAAGAGTTTTCTCTTTTAGTATTGTATTGTAAATATAACTAATAATTATTTGCATTAATGTTCTCTTTGGCATTTTCAGTAATAAATATGTCAAAATAAAAAATTATGAAATATGAATCTCGTAAATAATAAAAATAAAACTCAACAATGTTAGATTTAATTTACTAATCAAAGGCATAGTATAAATTTTCAATTAAAAAAATAAAAATTTGCTTAATGAATAACATATTAGAAGGAATAAAAATACATGAATAAACAATGGAATGAGAATGAATACAAAAAAAACAATGAAAAATGGATTGAAAATAAAAATTCTAACTCATAGATCACAAAAAGATTACCAATTTTTAAGTCATAAATAGCTTTTTTTATATATATGAAGGAAGTTTCAATAGTTACGTCCCCGTGAGTAACCATCATCATTAAAATACGTGTGATAATAAATTTATTATTTAAATTAGAATACCAATAAATTGACTTTTTAAAAAAAATTATAATATCAAAGTCAATTAATTACAATAAATTTTGTTGCACAGCTACCAATTTAATTACAACCGTTAGATTTTCATCCAACGATTAGAAAAACAGTAGCCATTGATGGGTAAATATAGTAGTAACTATTGAAACCTCACCCATATATATATATATATATTAATTAAATTTTTTAATTAATAATATTATTATAACCATAAGATTAAAATCCAATAACCAACATATATATATTAATTAAATTTTTTAATTAATAATATTATTATAACCATAAGATTAAAATCCAATAACCCAAATCAGAGTACTCATCTATAGATTAAAAACAAAAATCTTCATTGAAAACCATATATATATATGACCCAAAGTGTATTAATTGTAATTTTGTAAACTTACAAGGAAATAATGTAAGGTACCACCTAAAAAGAAAAAAGAAAACTTTATCAAACAACAATTAAACAGTAACACACCCGTAAAATGTCATATTTAAATGTTAAAAATTGTCAGTTCGATAATTAGTGCACAGAGATATTATTTAACCCGCATCGTATACAATCCTAGAGAGGTTACCAAGGGAAATTTACTACAAAATACTCTGGAGGATACTTATGCCGGCTATGCCATTGCCAGCACCTTCTGACTATCCAAAGCTTTACCTGGTATATATATGGCTCCCAATTTTGAAACTCAGAGAAATAATTAGTACCCAAATGAACATAAAGAAGAACAAGCCTTTTGTCACCACAGATGCTGTCTTGCCGGAAAGTACGCCAGCCATTGGCAACATAGAAGCAGAACTAACATCAGCTAGGATAAGGTCAACATTACCATTCTTGCCAAAAGACCAGTCGGTCCCATTTCCATCTAAGCTCAAGTTTCTTATTCTGATCATGGCAGCAGTTACATGAACTGAACTGGAAGATTGTCCGACGGAATTTAGCCGAAGAGCCGCATCTTTTGTAGGAAACTCTGCTGCGAATGCAGGAGGGGCAGGGATGCTGCCCAACATGTGACTGGCCTGTTTGCTGAATTGATATTTAAAATCTGCACGAGAAATAACACAAGAATGAAATGAAGATCACGAAAGAGTATTTAAACTTCACCTCTTTGCTAACTTGTTTATATTCTTATGTGTAAGTAATATTACTAAAAATTCAAGAAACGAAAAAACATCAGGGTCAGTGGGATAATATTTACCTGATTCAAACTTTGCGACCTCTGCCTTTTGATTTGAGGAGGAAGCCCCGTTGTTATCATGATGTGCTTCCACCAAATGTTCAGCTCCCGTGGGCACTATCTCAGCTTCTCCAGTCACCAGCTGTCAAAAAAGAAAGTTAAAATAAAGATAACCAAAAACAAAAACTCTAATCATAAATGCCAGAGAATCCAATAACTCTCACAAATTTTACCTTCTGGGGGAGAGGATCTTCTTCGGTAACATTGGTTTCAACCCCCATAATCTGAGAAGAATCAAGATCCAAGTACTGAGAAATGTCCTCTTCCGGGTCAAAGTAGTTAAGGAACTCATCAAGCATATCAGAAGCTTGAGGCTCTCCTTCAATGGGCTTTGAAAGATCATTAGTTTCAAGGTATAGCCCCTCACCAAATGGAGGATTGTCAGTAGCATCTAGGTATTGTTCACCAAGTGAGTAATTGACATCAACAGGATTTCCACTATCAGTAGGTTGAACAAAATATTCCTCTTTAACTGGTTGTGCATTCATCTCATATTGCTCTGGTAATTGGACGAAAATCTGTTCATCACCAAGCTCTGAAGTTTCCCTGGCTATAACGGGCTTCAAATCATCCTCAGCAAAGTCCCCAGAATGCTCAAAGTAGTTGCTTGTCTCACCATGATAAAAATTTTGCGGGAGCGGAGCAATTTCTGATGGATCATCAGCAAAATCACCAGAATTCTCAACATAGTTGCTTGTTTCCCCATGATAGAAGTTCCATGGACCGGCAACAATTTCTGATGGAATTCCTGTACCAAAATTCTGGAAGAAAGGATTTTCCGACTATTGAGACTTCAAAAGTAATTAAAATTAAATAGAAAAAACAGTCAGGGTTAATAGTGGCACAGTTAAGGAAAAAAAGATATGTGAATTGCGTGTTCTAGTACTAAAGAAAACACTTGGTAACATGGAGTACACTACACAAACTAATAAACAATGATCATGATACAATTAAGAAGACGAGAAAACATGGCAAATCCAGAGTAAACTCCAACAAATTTAAATCTGCAAGGCCTGAAAATTCCGTAGTTGCGAATCGCAAAGTGTAAAACTGCAAACATTCCAGCGTAAGCATGCCGATACTTACCTATTTTATAGGTCTAAACATATTACTAACATGACGATTTAGTACCACCTCAAAAGAAAATTTGCGAAGAATATTGTAAGCATGTATTCTTTTATTTTTGTACTCTATTTATTTGTTCCATCAACTAATTCTTCACTGTTTTAACTTTCTTTCATATTAAATCAAATAACAAATACAACATAACCAATTTAATTTCCATTCTCGCACTCACTTGCTGAAAATTTTGCTAATTCTAGGACTTCAAAAAGTTGATGACAAGGTCTCCATGTAGACTATAGTTTGCCATTCAACAAACAAACATGCTATCTTGAGACTCCCTCCCTATTTCGCACAATCAAATAAAAGGAATTCTAATGTATTTCCTTCCTCAGTCACTTCCTTTAACTTCTCTAAGCGAAAGAAAACCGAGCAATGCAAGATCATGGTAGAACACAGGATGAGATGTGGTGCATGTCAACTGCCTATGTCAAATTCAATATATGAAAACGCTTTTGTGATGGGAAAAGCATGCAATAAAAATTCAATACAGGTAGGCACATGTGTACCAATGCTTAGAATATAATGAAGCATGCAGAACTGCCATTTCGTAGTCAATACAGCCCAATATGAAGAAAAACCATATGAAAAAGATCAATGTACAGTTATCAGAAGCCACGCTCATCACCTTGACAATGCACAGAGTTACAATCAACACTGAACAAATCCCGTGAGAGAACTACAGTGAGAATAAAAGAGGTCCTACAAAAGTACCTAATGAATTGTTCAGGGAACATGTCGGTTTTCCTAAGTCACGCATATGCAGAAGCAATGACGTTAATTAAAATTGACCACAGAGTCTATGACATTAGTTTAGATCAAGTTCAGCCAAGACACCTGAAAAGTATTTACGTTCCATTTATTGGACATTACACTTCTGCAAAACCGGCAAAAACAGGAGTTCAATGCAACAAGCAGAGAGTGAAATACATAAGTTCACTTCATATGATGATTTTAGCAAGCAGCAATCTTTACTTATCCCAGGAAACATATCACCAAGTAGAGATGAAAGGAAAAAGAAAGAAACAGGACAAAGCATTAACCTGATCAAGCTCATTCACGTCAACATATGCACCGTCATCAACTACCACTTCACCGCTCAGCACCTCTTCACCTGGCACTAAAGCCACCTCATCATCTTCCCACTCTTCCTCAATAAAAGGCGCCCCGTACTGCTCCCCGTTCTTGGGCCCAGTACCGCTTTTCTGGAATATCCTACAAAGCACAAACGCATCCTTCTCCACCAAACAAAAAGAAACAAAAACCATCAATACCAATCCAATGAAATTAATACCCCAAAAAACGAAAAACCAACAGCAAACGACATCCTAACCTGAGGAATTCCGGCTTTCTTCAACTCCTCATCCTCGAGGCGGTACTCGTGCATGACCCAGTTGGTCCTAGCGCCTTTAGGGGCTCGCCCAGTATGGAAAACGAGAGTCTTCTTCATCCCAGCAACCCTGGATTTATGATGGATCGGGCGGTCTTTCCCCGTAGTCTTCCAGTACCCTTTTTCGGTAGCCCGATTAGTCCTCCACCCATTTCCATACTTCTTATCCAAAGCACTAAAAAAATACCACTCCAAGTCCCTTGTCTTGAGCCTCGACTTATCTAAAACACCCCCCCAAACAACACCAAAACATCCAAATCACAAAACCCCTAAATACAAAACATCAAAAACCAAAATTCAAAGCAAAAAATCATAAAAAAAATTCATAGTAAAAAAGAAGACTAACCAGGAAGATCCCACGGCTCAATCTTGTAGATATCGACGACGGAGATGGGGTCAACCCGCAGAGGTTTACCGCAGACCTTCCGCTTCAGGTAATAGCTAACGAGCTCTTCATCGGTTGGGTGGAATCGGAACCCGGGAGCGAGCGAGGTAGAGGAGTCACGGCCCATCAAAAATCGAAATCGAAATTGCGAAAAAGCCCAAAATTGAAGAAACTAAATCAGAATTAGAGATTAGAAAAAACCCAATTGCGGATTCAAAATACGAGCAAAGAATTAGGGTTAGGGTTTGTGGATTTTTGGGGTTTTTTTTTTTTTTTTTTTTTCAATTCAAATTATCAGTGAGAATAGTCAGAGCGAGAAAAGTTAGAGACGGGGGAGGAGGAGAATAGCCGAGCCATTGTGTAGTTGTTGGAGCCAAAACCCGCGAGGCTTTGGGGGTTTATATATAGTCAGTCGTCTCCGTCCTCGCTAAGTAAAATAGCGGAGAGTTTTCGGTGACTGGTCGGTGATGTACTGAAGTATCACCCGCATGACGTGGCAACTCGAGAAGTGCTGCGCTTTTGTAGTTTGGTGGGGCCCACGGTGGAGTGTCTGACGTGGCGGCTCATTCGCCGTGTATGTCTGACTGACCGAATGTGTCTGTAACCGCTGACGTAATTGCACGCGTTATATGATGAGGGAGCACTGGAGAATGTATCTGTTTCAAAAATTGGGGCAAAAAAAAGTTAAAAAAAATAAAAAATAAAAAAAGAAATGGATATTAAGATGTGTGTTAATTAAACAAATAGACTTGGAGTTATTTATTGATGAGTAAGAAGAAAAATTTGTTTTAAAATAGAAGTACGAGTTTAAGGGTGAATTGACCCGTTCCAATGTAGAATTATTTTTATATTTTGGTAGGTTAGAATTCAAAACAAAAAAGAATTATAAAGGGAAACAAAAAAAAAATCATGGCTCACTGTCACAATTGGATTGGAAAAATGCGTTCTTGGTTATTATAAGCCACAAGCTCTTTATTCCTTTTTTTTTTTTTGTTTGAAAAATTAACTCTTTCTTTTTCCTAAATTGAAAAAAAAAATCATCTTTTTTCGTTTTCTAGAGAAATATACCCCAAGTAATTTGTAAATAGACCAAAATGTACACGACAAATAATCGCAAAATAGATAAAAGTTGTCATGTAACATGTCAAAACTATAGTATCATTTTGTGTTACAGTCAAAAATGTTTAATGTTATGTAAAACATTAGAGTAGGGTATTTCCGTAATTAAAAAAAAAGGTTCATTTTCGAGGAAAAGTAGTACTTTCTATCTTTCCTTGTACAAGAAAGAAAAAGGACATTCACCCAAAAAAAATCCCTCTTACTTCTTAGGCATAGGAATATGCGCATGTCACTAAAATATGTATCTTATAAAATATTTAGTGTAATTAAAATGATGCTTAAATTATCAAAAGGAAAATATTTGGATTTTTTTTTTTTTTGAAATGAAAAATATTTGGATTTTAAAATACGGAATAAAATAACATATTTTCCAAGTACGACGTAGTCAAGACTCAAGGAGACACAATTAAGTAATTAGCAATAAAGTCGAAAAGAATAAAGAGTGAATAATTTTGGAGTGGAAAAGTGACTGAGAAAATAGAAGGTTTAGGTGATATGGAAAGGTCAAATATGTTGTAGACTTATTCAGCTTATGTGTATATTATTATACTAATACTTTTCATAGTGTATATTATTATACTAATACTTTTCATAGAAAAAAATACTGCTGATGCAACCTTGTGTTTGAAAGTTTTAAAGATGATTCTTTGGATAAGAAAAAGACACAAGAGAGCTTCAAGTTTGGCAATCACACCAGGTAGAAAAAGGCTTGTGTTTTTTTCCAACTATTTGAGAATCTTTCCTCAATGTCACTTTTCTCTTTTCTTTTTTTTATTTTTTAAAAAAAAAAGGATCATTTATGAAGAAACAACATAGCAATTTCATAATTAACTCGCAGAAACAATCGAAACTTTACCGCATTTCAATTGTTCAAGCACAAGCTTTCCAGGGCTGCCCAGCTAATTTTCCAGTTACATCTGTTGGTGGTGATTCTTTACTGCAGAAAAACACAAGCTGAAGCACTTATAATTAAGCACACTTCAGAAATCTAGAGTGGTGCCTATATCCTTTGCCATAGTTGCAGCAACCGAAAACAACCCAGATTCGATCTTCTGTCCTCGACATTATGCAGACAATAGGAAAAAATAGAAAACCCATGAGAATCTCTGTAGAACTTCAAACAATTTGGACCCCAAACTCATTCTCCGGAAAATTTAAAGACGGGGTCTACTTTCTACCCTGTAAAATTTACTTACCACAGATCGGTCTACTTTCTTCCCTGTAAAATTTACTCACCACAGATTCTCCATAATTTCTAGCTGTTTAAAAAGAGACTCGATAAGGTTCAATTTAGAAACACGAAGGTTTTAGCTACAATAAAGTCTGACACGGAAAGCTAATGGAGAGTCTACTAAGATACCACATTATTTAGTTTGCTATTTCGTAAGAATAGCCAACGACTCGATAAACAAGAAAGACAGTTTAGAACTCTGACAGAGAATACTCTCCCGCAAATTAAATGACTTGCAGACAGGGGTCATAAGGAGCAGCCAGCTCACCGGGCAAAGAAAATGGGATTTTGTACCCACTAGACACCTCCGCTGCTTCTTTTCAAGTCACTGTTCTCCTTGTTAAGAATTTCAATTCTAGACTGAAGGATGTTGATCATAGCTTGGGCGCTCATCATTTCAAATTTTAGTGTGTCTCTCTCAATAGAAACCTGGTGGATCTCCTGTTGCAGATCATGTATGAATTTCAAGCAGCTAGGTGGCAAAGACGAATCGAGATTAGCAGCATCAAGCTCGGGAGGAACTGGAGTATTCTCCTTGGGTTCAATGGATTCTAACAGCGAATACTCCACCAATGCAGACAGAAAATTTCTTGTTGTTGGTGGCCTTGTCGCTGTTGTCATTGTCGACATTGTTGTTGCTGCTGTTGTTGTTGAAGAGCTACGATCCTGAGTAGCTCCACTTGAGTTTTCTGAAGCATTACAATTGCTAGAACTCGTATCATTATGCCGCCTTCTTTTATACATGAGCAGTGGCGAGGACAAGCGGTCAGCACCCAATGGCAAGTGTTGCTGCCCATCTCCGCCAGGTACAGGACGAACATCCAAGCTATCTTCTCGGTTAACCACACATAGCTGAAAATCATCTTGTCTCTCGATCTTGCACAAAGGTAAAACCTTTTGGTCTTCTCTTGGAAGATCCAGAGCACGAAGACCATCCTTTTTGATGGATTCAGTATTCTGAAATAAAAAACAATATCAAATGCAAGTTTTGGATGCATAGAGAAACAAAAATAGAAACAGGGAGGAGCTACAATACTCGAAAGTCTAAGTATCCAATAGAATTTCAGCCAAAATAGTAACAATAATAATTTGATATGCAGATTTATCATGTAATCGAGTCCCATTTTAGCGTGAATATAGAAGTCGAGTAAATGATAATGGATGAAACAGGTAAAAGTGAAGAGAAATAAAATCCATAAGATCAGAGGCTAGGAGCCTAGGACCATCAATCTATCAATCTTTTTTTCTTTTCCACTGGTTTCTTTCAGCTAGGATTTATCAACCGATTGTAATTTAACTAGTTATATGGCAAAAGTTGATTGATTTTTACAGTTTTTATAACGTAATTTTAGATTGCGGAATATTCAAAATCATAACGATGCCATAACTTTTTTGTAAGAGTGCTGCAAACTTGCAAATTCATGACAACCTAATCACCAATCACAGGCAGCATTTGATATCAGCCACAAAAATTTTTTTTTCCCCCAATCCCTAACCCCCCCTCCAAAAAAATCCCCAAAAAAGGCAAAACAAACCAAAAAAAAAACCTCAACCCAACTCCCCGCAAAAAAAGAAACAAACAAAAAACAAAACCCGAAAACGCCAAGGTTAACAAAAAACAAAATAAGGGAACAACTTTAAACGGCCAAGGCCAACCCCCAAAACAACTTCCTAAAAAGGTTCACAACGTAATTCCATGAAGTATCCAGTGACTACAGCAAAGCATTCATATGAAGGAAGTTCATCTACAGATAATGCGGACTATCCATCTCCCGATGTTAGTTATTAGAGAACCAAAGCATAGCATGTGGCTTGTCTTGAACAGCCAGCCATTCGAAATGATAAACAGGCAATGATCATAGCATAGAATGCTTTTATTATAGATATGTTACTTACCAAAGAAACTAGTTCAATTAATGCATTATTGACTGTTTTAGAAATTCTAAACTTCAAATGAATATCATCGGCCCTAACAGTTTTGCAACTCTCACCATTTCTATCAATATCGGTTAATATTCATACAAAATAAATATCAATGTAGTAAAATGTCAATCCACAAAAAGTCAACTCAACGAGTTTAGATTTACAAATATCTCAAAACTCTTGCGAACTTCAAGAGAAGCATTATTCTTTAGCAAATTCATCTCCCAACCACCAATTTATGTACATAGTATCCAGCAAAATAGTCAGATTTTTCTTTAATGGACCAATGATGCAAGTTCAATCCTACATAAGACAAATAAATGAACAAAAGAACAAGAGAAATGTATCCACGCACAATATGCATTCAGAACATTCATGGTGTGGATGTTGATAAGTTGATTTACTAATTATATCTTGGAAGGGATGCAAAAGTGGATGGCAAGCTGAGTTACTATCTTGGAAGGGATTGCAAATAAAGGTTCCACTAGGAACAGTAGAAACAAATTATCAATAGGCATAGCTGTTATTCAAGTACTGCAATTCAGATGGACCAAAGAAAGAAACCTCTAATTTGGATACAAAGAGGGAGTCTTGGTAAACAAGCTTTATTTGTGTGGTAAATAGAGGTTGGGAGCATGAGATGGCTGGGCCTCCAAATCAAAACATTAGAGGCTTAGACCTAATAAAGATGGAGACCTATTTTCCATCTTGCAAGTCAAAGACCAATACTTCTATACATATTTAGGGGAGACCTCCCAAATTCAATCCCACCTAACCCGCGAACTTAATTTCGAATACAGGTTTGGGGTCCGTATTTTTTTTCTTTCTTTCTTTCAATCCCAGAAATACCCCAAAGTCACACTGCGAACTCAAGTTTGAAACTAGATCTGCAAGCTGAAGCCTACAATCTTTACGAGGCAGGAAATTCAAGCATATTGCTAGGCAAGTCCTCATGAAGAATTGAACCCCATATCTTATGAGAGCATACTATGGGCTCGAGCTTGACTATTCAACCAACCTTCACAGGTCCTATCACATCATTTATTCCAAATTTTGTCGTAACTTTCATATCATCAGTAATTAAGTTCCTATACCCTCAGTTACCTTTTGGTAAATGCACCATCAAGCCAAATATAGTAGTTTCCACAGTTTGAGTGTGTATATTAGAGTATCACTTCCGCACAACGGGAGTCATTAGTTCAAACCTCCTGGTAAGTAGAATACACTAGATAGCAGTGCCAACATTATACAATAAGCTTTTCTACTCGTTCTCTTCTACTGATTTTGTACACCATTCATCCTACTATGTTTCGTTAATGAAGTTTATGATTTCAAATTTATTTGCTACGTTGGAGGTCATCTTTACTTTTATTGGATTTGATTCTGATTCAGTTTCAATTTAATTGGCAGAAGCAAAATAAGGAATCTAAACAGGGTTTCGTTTAAATACCTTACTATGCTTATTCAAACACTCTAGTTGCGACATCATATTGATAGTTGCTACTCAAGTCCTAGCTCATTTAAGTAGATTTGCCTCAATTGTTATGTTTTCTAGCATTTAGCTTCAGTCATGTAACTCTATTTCCATAGCTAATTGAGCTTCTTGTAGATCAAAAAAGGTAAGAATTTAATTTCAAGTACATGTTTGGCGTCCATAGAATTCGACTCAAACCTTTGAAGGAAAGATAAGGATCCTTCGTAATTAAGTTCTTTTCCGTCCTCTATAATAAATGCACCATAGAGTCAAAATTAGTAACTTCTGCAACTTAGTTGCTATTCCAACTTTGAAATTTTTTGTTATGCTCCGTTTAGGTTTTTATTTCTTGATTCAAATTATTTTTTAGGTCCTATTACATAGACACTGGTAATAAGATCAAATTTAGCTCTGTGTTCAAGACTTTACTTCCTAATTCTGAAGTTGTTCATTTATTATGCAGTTAGTTATGGCCTATTGGTGCTCAATGACAATAAACGACTACATTTATAGGAAAAGGGACAAAAAGGAATAAGCATTTACTCGACTCAATGACCAATCATCAAACTCACCAAATATGATATAAACACACCACTTCTTAAAAATTGAGAAATTTAATGGGGAAAAAATTTCTCCATTTTTCTCGGCTCATATCTAGCAACAATGTCAGCACTTGAATTTCTAAAAGTACTTAGATATAATACATTACTTCAATTCATGTCCTAGTTTTGACAAACTCATCTCCGGATCGTAAACCAAATGAGCCCTTATTGACTTCCATTTTTCTCATTTGTGCCCTCCTCTGTCAACTCCCTTATCAATTGGTATCAGAGTTTAGCCACATTCTTGAAAGATGCTATCAAGGAGATGCCTTAAAGCTTGAGCCTCACTACATGATAAGTAGTGCAACTCCACATATAACTGCTGTAGCACAAAGATTCTACAACCTCAACTCAAACTGCATAGGTAACGTAACTATAATTGTTGAAATCGAAAAACTTCCAACAAATGTTGGAACGTGACCTTGAGCATGAACTTCATCATTTAAAGGAAGATACTTCTCATGATGCTAGATCCATAGAACATGTTGCAAGAAGTCGATTGAAGGCTCAACATAATGAAGATACTCGAAAGATTGAGATTCTCAACTAATGAATGACGTCTAGTTTGATAATGACTATATCATGGCAAAATCAAAAAATTACAAAATAAAGATCATTTTCCTTCCCAAGATCTGTCCTTAGATATTTCTTTTGCCAACACGCAAAATCAGACCACATTTAGAAATGCTTTTACGGAGCAAGATTTTACTTTTGAGATGAAAGATATGAAAGAGATAAGATTACAATAAATTAGGAATTATGGTGGTGAATGATGATAGATTAGTCGCTCCGTTGTAAACTACTCATCTAAAAATCACAAGGAGCATACAAGTTAAAGATATTACTATCTCCACAAATCAAGTACTGAAATTCAAGTAGAAAAAAAGAATAGAAAGTCTTTGGATAATCATTAGAATGTGGAGACTAGCCAAGCACGAGACAAGTTTTCCTTGCACAGTGAAAATTCGAAAAGTTATGCAGCCCTTAAAGTAAGGGTAAAACTAGAGTAGATAGATTAAGAATTCTTGTTTTATTAATCATTTTTCATGGCTAAGACAACATAAGTTTTATTAATCTATCATATTTCTCGAGTTAAAGAACAGTAGTTTCCAGAGTTAGAATATTAGTACTTTCCACTGCTAGTTCATCACCCACAATATATAAGGAATTTTACCATTATCTTTGTTTGGGAAGATTTTTCCTCGTCAAGACTAATTTTCAGTTCCTAACATTACTTATGTTCTTGGTTTCTTACGGAATCAACAGTACTTTCATGCTCAAACTATTCATATGCTTGCAAGTATCAATAGACTTTAGGAAGAGATTGTTATGGACTTCCATCTTCATCACACACGCTCCTCATAGCAAGCAATGACAACCAATCATCCTGCTCAAATCTTCAAGTATGCGGTTGATGATAAGATAACTTATGACGATCGGTACATGCCTAGTAAGTAATGATTGACATTTCCCTGAACTTGTGCATACTAGCTTAGTGAAAATTGGCAGGACCCATACTAAGAAATCCCATTCATAAATAGGGGGAATAATATTCCAAATGAGGAAGCCAAACCTCATTCCTTTACTTAACTACATGGAGACAAATTTTCTCTTCCTATAGAAGCCCTAAAGATAACTATTAACTTTTAAATTCAAGTTTTGTTAGTTTAATTTCATATATAAATTTAACATTTATAAAACAAAATATTATCACTTTAGAATAAAATCAATTTGCCAGTATTAGAGACAGTTTAAGATTATGGTTTTTAAACATATTTCACATTTTAATCTTCGTTTAAATGGCTAACTATAGATACTGTTATTTATTTTACCACAAGGACATACAGTATGCAAACTCAGTTTGTTCCTATACCTTACTTGAAGACATATTTCTGTAAGATTTAATTTCATTCGCACTCCAATTTATGAGTCCTACTTTAATTCCTTCTCATCCCCCTTACAAATGAGTAAACAACCCGTAATAGTAAAAAATATTCATCACATCCCTTTTATTGTATTTTTTATTTATTTGTGGTCAGCTAATTATTGTAGTTAACTTTATGAAATTGATCTCAAAGTCCACAAGTGTTTTTCCTCCTTATAATAAATAACCTATATCCTTGACTTTCACACCTCACCCACAATTAATTGAACATTTCTGACCTTATTCTTACTTGCTTTACTCTATTTCCGATAATCTAAGTACAAGGTAACACTAGGAAGTCAGATCACCTGTCCTATACTTCTCTTGCCCAAGGAGCAATCTCCTCAGTCTTAATAACTGCACATTTATTGTTCCTTGTATAAACTCCTTTAAAGTAACATGCTAGCATAAACAAAGATGCTCCAGCATGTTTCGAATGCATCCACAATGCAAGTAACATGATAGCATAAACAAGATGCTCAAACATGTTTCTATGCGTCCACAACAGTCCACCAAAAATTTGTAGAAAATGTAATCCTAAACTTTCTGTTTAAACTATCAAGTATTAAGATGTAAGCAGAGTGGAGAAAAGTGACAGATTCCTTTGTCTTCCCCCAATTCAGAAAATTCTAACCATTATGAAGACTGAGGAGTGACTTCTATCAGTTCAGTCCACACAATCAAATAAGAAAACAAGTCATGATTATTTTTGAAAATAATGGACATTTACAAAGGATTCTATGTTTTATCAATTTATGTAATTCATTACTGCATACGAAATGTACTTAGAAATGACTAGTTGTCAGGAAGCCAAAAGATACAAAGAACTTTCAAATCAAATGTATGGAGTGTGCCTCATGTTTGTTTAAGTAGGTTGATTAAATCATGTTGTTGAATCATTTAATTTTATAACCATTGTTAGCAAAAAGAGGAACTACTTTTTCATACTTTAAAGAATGAAATAAGTGGAAAAAGCTCAGTCATATAAACCACAAACCTGCTGAATGGTATCTCCTTCAACATGTGTGTCATTAGCATTTCTTTCAACACATGTCCCACGACTATTTCCTTCAGCGCTTGCACCATGATTGTTCTTTCCAGAACTTGTTTTGTGCCCAGCTGCTACTTCATCCTCATTCTCCATTCCAGGCACCACAGCTGATTCATCATCATCCCACTCCTCCTCAATAAAAGGTGCATATCGCTGCCCACTTGGTGGTCCTATATTACTCTTGTGAAATATTCTACACAACACAAAGGCATCCTTCTCCACCCAAAAGGAGAAATATGTGTATAATAATAATTAGATAAAATCAATCATCATAGCATTCCCATTCGAACATATAAGGACAATGACATTTGCCTGCTGAAGACAATCTAGGCAGAGACAAGTGTTAACTTCTAAGACTTCCAATTCACTAGCCCCAACAAGTAAGCTCAACAAGCACCATGACAAACCATATAGATAATAAGCAAAGACATACGTACATATCCAATTATTTTCTGTGAAATCAGTTAAGTATATCACTCATAAAAGCATTAAAAGAGTTCCGGTCAAGGCCTTACCTGCCCTGCACCACCTCCAGCTCTTTCCATTTCTTCCTCAACAAGTCTGTATTCATGCATAACCCAGTTAGTCCTTTTCCCATCCGGTGCTCTCCCACTATGAAACACCAAGGTTTTCTTCAACCCAACGGTCTTGGACTCACGGCGGACCGGCCTATCATTGCCAGTCGCCTTCCAGTACCCTTGGCTCGTTGCCCGGTTCATCCTCGCCCCATTACCATACTTCTTATCCAATGCACTGAAAAAATAGTACTCTTGGTCCCTGCTCTTCAAACTTGACTTATCTGCACGGTCCAACCGCCAAAAAAATGAAGCAAAATGGAAATGTTAAGTGTCGACCAAACAAAATGTATGCTCCAAAAAAAAACACAAATTAATGCCAGCAGGCTAAAACCCACTTCCAGTACCCAACAAACTAAGCTAGCAAAACAACAAAAAAAACCCAAAAAACACAAAGAAATGGAAATGTACCAAAACACATTCATACACCAAACAGTGAAAAAAAAATTAAATAATTAAATAAAAAAAATAAGAGTTGGGTTTCACCTGCAAGGTCCCAAGGCTCACTTTTGTAGACATCAACCTCAGTTATGGCGTTGAATCGAAAACGCTTACCACAAACTTTTCGCTTAAGGTAATAAATAACGAGCTCTTCGTCAGTGGGGTGGAACCTAAAGCCCGGGGCCAGAGTAGGCGCCTGGGTCTTGGCTTGCGGCGCAAGGCGAGTCCTTTCCGACGGTACGGAGAGGGAAAGTGAAGGCGGTGAAGTCGGTGGTGGAGCCGCCGCCATGGCACGCTGAGCTGACAACGATTCACGACCCATCACTCGAGCTCAACTCAACTCGGTTCCCGATTCTTCCCAACTCAGAAATGGATACCCAGTTAGGGTTTTTGGTGGTCTCGGAGAAAATAGAAGAAAGAGGGGGAAAGATTAGGGCTTTGACGCTTTGATTGAGGGTGAAGAAACTGCAGGTACCTTAAATTGCAAGAAACCCTTTTGAGAGAGAAGAAGACGAAGAGTACTGAAAAACAAAATTGTAAATTAATACAAACTTTTGGTTTTGGGTATATCTATAGGTCTTTTTTTGGGTTTAAGATATAATATATTACAAGTAAAGAAAACGACAGTTTAGTGAGAAAATCCATCTGTATACCATGTTTGGTTGAGAGGAAAATCCGAAAAAGGTTTTGTAATTACAGAAATGGAAAAAATTGGATTAAAAAAAGAAAAACACAAATTAAATAATATATAATATTTATATATATATAAATGGAGAATCTGAGCCACGTTGTAGTGCCACGTGGAAAAGGGCAAGTGCTTTAGAGTTTGGGGTTATCAGTGTGTGACTTACGAGTGTAGTGTTCATTGTTCCATTCTACCTGCTTTGGTTTGGAGATATTATGTGTCATTAACTAAGTAATGAAGTTAATGCTCTAGATAAAAAAAATATATATAAAATGAAATAATGTAGCGATGTTTGGATGGGAGGAAAATATGTCAAGTTAGGGAGGAGAGTAAATGATTTTGTTTTTTTAGGTTGTGTTCGGATAGTGAACTGTTTCTGAATTTGGTAGGAGCAAAGGGTATATTCTAGGGGAAAAAAAAAAGGGAAAAAAATAAAAGAAAAGAATAGAAAAGAGTGAAAGGAAATGTAAATTATGTGGTGATATAGTTTTTTAATTACAGTCGCTTGGAATTTCGAACAACAAATATCTCATGATATAATCCAGACAATACATTGCTTCTATTGTTATTGTAATAATAAAAAATATATATAACAAAAATATTTTTTTATTGCATTTAAATCGGTAGAAAATGAGATAGATCGCATTTAAATCGGTAGAAAACACTTTTTTTATTCTATATATATATATATTTTTTTTTTGGCTTGGAAATTCTGATTGTTTTAATCTATGTTTGTGATATTAATAGTTATTGTAAGAATTTTCGTCTCACAAAAATAGAAACTTGATTATTTATATTTATTTGCAATTAATACAAAATGAAATCTGTTTCAAATTAATGCTCTCCTATCACCTTAAATTGTTAAACTCATTAAATTTTTCCCACTTACTTAAACGGAAAGTAAAAGGGAGGAAAAAAAAGTGTGTAAACCATAGGCAGAAAAGACAAAAAGGAACCTCGTTTATGACAAAAAAGAAATATGTTAATCCAATTTAACAACACTAGATTTTATCCACTAATTCGTTGCAACTTAATAACTTGTTAATTTTAAACTAGCATCTTTTAAAGCTACATTTTTTATATAAACACTAAATTTTTATAAAAATAAAGTCATAAAATGATTTTTTTTTTTGGTCAAAACTCTAGTATATTTAGAAATATGAGAAAAGCCCTTGAATTTGATCTTTTATTACAGATTGCACTCTTTTATATTGAGTAATTTTAATATAATTTTTCAGACAAATTAAATTAGAATAATTAATGAGAATAAGAAAATTATCCTTAGCAAATTATAGATTGGGCTCACTTGGATACGTTTTCATTTTGTGTTTTTTATTTTCTTAAATTAAATAAAAAGTGAAAATCTGTTCAAGCAAAATCTTGAGAAAATCTAACTATTTTTTTCATTTTAAAAACAAAAAATACAAAATAAAAATTATATTATATTTTTATTTTGTGTTTAGATTTAGATACGTAGATATATGTTTTGAAACTTTTATAACTTATTAGTTTATTTAAAATTATCATAATATTATTTAAAAAATAATATGAGTAATTTTTAAATTTATTATAGGTAAATTTATTCTTAAATGCAAATAATTTTGTTATTATTTATCAATTCTACCTCACTTAGTTGACATAAGAGTGTCAACTTTTACCACTTTAGACTTTAAAAAACAGAAATTAAACAAAAAGATCAAATTGAAAGGATTTTCTCATATTTTTAAAAAACACAAAATTTTCGTGAAAAGGAAAACATACAAAATTGTAACATTTTCTCGCAAAGAAAAATCCAATAAAAACCTGAATTTGAATGAAAAAAAATAAATAAATAAGGACCGATTTACAGTAACAGTAACAATGTGCAAACGACACGTTACTGTCACATGCTTCACCTACAAGGCAAGTAAAGTTGCTGTGGGACCCACGTGGCATTATAAGAAGCCAGGTTGAGCCATCAGTGTGTCATTCTTGTTTTTATTTTAATTTTTTCAAATTTTTTGAAAAATGTTTTGTCGTTTTATGTTCTCATGGTTGAGAGTTGAGAGAGATTAGACTGTTGATATTTTGACTATTGACAATGGTCATCGGTTGCAAAATATTTGACCCAGCCTGAGACACCAAAAAAAGCAGCTTCCCAGCTTTTCAGAAAAGATAATTAAACTTCTTCTGATTCTTTCTTTTCTTTATTCATTATTTATTGTCCTTCTTTTGGACCAAATCTCTTGTATTGTATATTTGTTTTGGCTAAAAAGAAATCTAATGCCATAATTAGTCTTGCAGCTCTGGCTACTAATATATTATTCTAATTATATTTAGTCTTATTCATTGGAGTGTGCTATAAGAATATCACGGCCCCAACGAAATTATGTGAGACATGGTTCTTCTTTAAAAAGTTCAAGCAATTAGTTTGTAGAATTATACTACTCTCGTCTCGTGCGCTTTTATTCTTTAGGCATATGGCACACTCGTGTGACCGTGATCAATTACATTTAACATATGTTAAGTACAGAAGAAAAAGAGTAGGAGGAGGAAAAAATTAAAAGCCAGAGAATATATATATAATATGGAAACGAAAACTATTCTTTTTCTATAGTTATTTGGAGGAAAGAAAACTTCTTTAATTTAAAGTAATTATTTTATTTTCTTCATTAAAATTTTAAAATTAGTATATAAGTTTATTTTATTAAATTCACTTTCACATATATTTTTTCTTCTCATTTTCTCTCCATTTTTGTGGGAAAAACTATTTGTGTAGATCCCACTATTTTTTTTTCCTCCTCTATTCTCTCCTTTTTTTTCTCTTCCCTTTCATTTTTCCTCCTACTAAATAACTCAATTTTTTAGATTCCCCCAACTTTTTCCTCACACGATTTCTTTGCTCTCCCTTTTCTTCCTCACAAACATAGCCTTAGACTTTCTGTGATAATTAAAGTATTATTACGTGCGCATATATATATATATATATATTGGTAGCTGTTATGTTCAAAATGGTTCATTGTTAGTTAAGATTGTATATATTGGTAGTTGTTATCTTCAAAATGATTAATTGTTTAATTAGTTTATTTTGTGCTTTTAGAGATATAAAAAATCATTATAGAGCACTTACTTTATTCTCTACCTTGTGAACTACACAACTAATGTTAATATCTTCCTCTTCCATAATTTCTTTGAGCTATTAGTTAAATATCTAAAAGATAAAAATTAGAAAAAAAAGTAAAACCTTGTTAAAGCATGGATAAGCAGGTTTACTTCAATATGCATGCTTCTTCTTTTTTTTTTCTTTTTTTTTTAATAAAAGCATTAACTGACTTAAAGAAAAGCTTCATTTCCCAACGACATTATATACTTTTGGTTTTATTAGGAAATTCTATTTCCTATATTAGGTCACATATTTTAAATAGTTGTATTGGGTTATATTGTTCTTAAGCAGACCCAATAAGGGATTTAATAAGGTTGGATCAGGATATCCAACTAGGTACGAATACTAATGTAAATACCCTTATTGGTCTACCCTGTTGGGTACCCAACAGAGGACTGCTTAAAGAAAATATTAGGATTATGGTCTCCACCACCTTTTCACGACGCTCATTCTCTTTGTAGCCTCCCATCAGTTATAGAGAATCCATCTGAGTATTTTAGGGATTATGTTGTATGGAAGACCAAACCCTCAGGCAATCACATTCAGTTCTTAATGCTTCTGCCTTCAGTTCTACTATCTAGATTATTATCATCTACAATAGACTCAAGTATACTCAATAAATCCCTATCTATCAGATTTGCATGAATATTCTAGGGTTTATATTTAGTAATTGCAATCTCATATTCATCCTGATAGACTAGTCACGTTCATATTTTGGCCAACACAAGTCATATTTTAACCAATCTGTGCTGGCCAAAACATAACCTATGTTGATCAAAATATGAATGGGATTGGTCCCATCGAGGAGACTACATTCGTCCCTTATTTTATATATATATATTGATAGTTGTTATACTCAGAATATTTCATTGTTAGTTAAGCATATATATATTGGTATCTGTTATCTTCAAAATGATCAATTGTTTAGTTAATTTATTTTGTACTTTTAGAGATACAAAAAATCATGTAGAGCGCTTACTTTATTCTCTACATTGTGAGTTACAAAACTAACGTAAATATCTTCCTCTCCCATAATTTCTTTGAGCTATTAGTTAAATAAAATAATTTTTTAAAAAAAAAAAAACCTTTTGTTGAAGCATGGATAAGCAGGTGTACTTCAATTTGCTTGCTTTCTTTTTTTGTCTTTTTTTTTCTTTAATAAAAGCATTAGCTGACTTAGAGAAAAGCTTCATTTTCCAACGATATACTATTAGTTTTTCCTTAGAGAAATTAGGTAAAATATGCATAAAGATAGACATATTTTGGCCCATATACTCAGTTTAAAAAATCTATGAAAAAATATGCATGTGGACAGAACTACCCTTAAAAATACTAAGAAAAAAGTTATGTTTAACTGATCTAAATCTCTTTTTTGCACAGATTCTCTCTCTCTCAACTAAAAAAATCTCAGTCAATTCGAGAATAATAGTACTCCCTACTCGCACAAAATTTCGTTCTCATCTCTCATAACGTCGTCAAATTCATCATTTCCCACTCTTTTCTCTTCATTCTTCTCCACATAGTTATAGGTATAGTTTAAAATAGCATATTACTAAATTTCGAGATATTATGAAGTAATTTATGTGTTGAAAAATTATTTTGAGATTAATGTTTGTGAGTTTTAACAAAATATCGCAATAATTTTCGTTGGTTTTTTGATGCCATTTTGATGAAAATTATATTCTCAGCAAAATTTCAACGAAAATTGTATTCTCAGAAAAATTTCGACGAAAATAGTATTTTTGATAATTTTTTATTCTATTTTGATGCAATTTCGATGAATTTTTTATGCAGCTTTGATGATATTTTGATGAAAGTGGTATTTTGATAATATTTCAATAAAGTGATATTTTCAACAACTTTTAACAGAATTTCGAAATAATTTCGATGCAGTGGTATTTCCGATAATATTTGATCAAAAATAACATTTGCATCGAATTTGCATCGAAAATTATGAAAAATACCACTTTATCGAAATATTATCAAAAATACTATTTTTATCGAATATCATCGAAATTGCATCGAAAATTCATCAAAATTGCATCGAAATAGCCTCGAAAATTATTTAAAATTCTATTTTTATCGAAATATTTCTCAGAATATAATTTTCATCAAAATAACATCGAAAAACTATAAAAAATTAACGCGATTTTTTTATTAAAACTCGCAAAAATTAACCTTAAAATGATTTTTCAACACATAAATTACCTCATAATATCTTGAGATTTGATAATATGATATTTTAAACTATACCCCTAATTATGTAAAGAAGAATAAAAAGAGAAGAAAAGGAAACGATGAGTTTGACGGCGTTGTAAAAGATGAGAACGAGGTTTTGTGAGAGCATTGAGTACTAAAATTTTCGAATTACCTAAGATTTTCAGTTGAGAGAGAAGGGTTGTGTGTGAGAAAGAGATTCGAATCAGTTAAAGGTGATAGACATAATTTTTTTCTTAGTATTTTTAAGGGTAATTTCGTCTACATGCATACTTTTTCAGATATTTTTTAAACTAAGCATATAAGTTAAAATATGCCTATCTTCATGAATATTTTACCTGATTTCTCTTTCCTTATTCTTTTAAAAGTCAAAATATGAAAATACCAAAAGCAAAACCCTTCAAGAAATAATAATAGAAAAGAGATAATAAAATAGGCTTTTTATTATTAAAATTCTCTGAACTTCAAATAATTCAGTAAAATTTACCCTGAACTCAAATTTTTAGAGCAAAACCTCATGAACTCAGAATAATTTAGTAAAATAAACTTTGAACTCAATTTTTAGAGCAAAACCCCCTGAAATCCCATAATATTAGAGCAAAACTCTCTTAAGTTCCCTAATATTAGTTTTACTGTTAAGTCCTTATTTTCTTATTTGTGGCTTTTAGGTACTCATTATAATATTTTTGTTTCACGTTAATCCCTTTTAATCTTTTCTATCCAAAGCTATTGTCAATTAGCAATTGTCCAAAAGGTACTCATCTCAGTAGGGATAAAATTAGAAACAAAGGGAAATTATTATTTAAAAAAAATAAAAAAAAAAGATAAGTTTACCGTTTTTGTTCAAGACGGAGGTAAGAAATTGGAAAATTTTATTAGGTTCCAAAATGGATCTACTTTGATCCAAGTATTTATATATCTATAAGAGATATATGTATTTTTATTTTGCCCAATTTATAGAGGATATGTGTCCAAAAAAAAGAACATGTCCTCTATAAATTAGGCAAAACAAAATACATATCTATAGCATTTTTTTTTTGGTTGATACCTATATAGGCATTTTTTTTTAATCACCTTTATAAGGACTTTTAAATAAGCATGAGATTTTTTTGAAAAAAAATTGAAAGAACCGTAACTAAAGGAAAAACAAGATGAAAAATAGTATAGTTAGTTTTATAAATCCTTATTTAAAAAAAAAAAAAAGAGATACATACATCTCTTCTAGATATGTAAATACTTGGACCAAAGTAGATCCATGTTGGAACCCAATAAAATTTTCCAATTTCTTACCTCCGTTTTGAACGAAAATAATAACCTCAACTCTTTTTTTATTTTTTTAAATAATAATTTTTCTTTATTTTCAATTTTATCCATGATGAGATGAATACGTTTCGGGCAAAATCTAATTAACGACAAAAAAGATTAAAAAAGATTAACGTGAAATAAAAATATAATAATAATGACCTAAAAGCCACAAATAAGAGAATAATGACTTAACAATAAAAAAAAAACTAATATAAACATTTTTTTCTAACAAAATTAATATTAAAGGATGTCAGGAGTTTTACTCTAATATTAGAAGACATCAGAGGATTTTGCTCTAAAAAATTAAGTTCAATATTAATTTTACTAAATTGTTCCGAGTTCAGGGAGTTTTTCTCTAAAACATTGAGTTCATAGTTAATTTTACTGAATTATTCCAAGTTCAGGGGGTTTTGGTAATAAAATACCAATAAAATATAACTGGTCCAGTATAGTGATCTGTAATCAAGACACCTTATGTGTGTATACCTTTTTAAGACAAACTTAAATTCATCTTTTAGTTATCCTAACAATTATATATCTTATACGTACTAATTCTTTTATATTCTTTTTAATTCTCCATATACTTCTGCTTACTTATTAATTACCTACCTTTTTTTCTTACTTATTTGTATTGATGACTTGAGGTCTCTCTTGTTTGAGCAAGTTTGTATTATAGTTCTTATTTGGGTTACGCTTTGAATGTTAGTAACCCATAAGTTGGATTTTTTTTTTTCATAGATGCATATTGGTTTAAACAGGCCTTAATGTATGATCTGCTTCTTCCCTACATTTATCCAGTGTAATAAATTCAGATTCTATAATGGATCTGGCAATAACAGTTTGTTTCGAGGATTTCCATGACACTGTTGCACCTCCTAGTGTGAATACATAACCACTAGTAGACTTTGAATCTTTAATATCAGATATCAAATTCGCATCATTGTAACCTTCAAGTACAGAGGGATATATTGTATAGTGTAACCCATAATTACGTGTAAACCGCAAGTATTTCAATACTCTTATAATCCCTTGCCAATACTCAGCTCCAGGATTACTTGTGTGTCTACTTAGTTTATTAACTGCATACGCAATATCTGGTCTTGTACAGCTCATCACGTATATTAGACTGCCTATCACTCTAGAGTATTCTACTTGAGAAACACTCTCTCCTTTATTCTTGGATAAACGTAAAGTTAAATCTATTGATGTTCTGGCAACTCCAAAGTTATCTTTATCGAATTTTCCAAGAATATTGTTCACATAATATGACTGACTCAAAACAAGCCCATCTGAAATTATTGAGATTTTCATTCCCAAAATGACATCAGCTAAACTCATGTCTTTCATGTCAAATCTTGAATTCAACATATTTTTGGTAGATTTGATCATTTTATCATCACTACCAACAATGAGCATGTCATCAACATAAAGATACAAAATGACATAGCCATTTTTAGTGTCTTTGACATATACACATTTGTCACATTCGTTGATTTTAAAACCATTAGCTTTCATAACGCTATCAAACTTTTTATACTATTGTTTCGGGGCTTGTTTTAATCCATACAAGGATTTCACCAACTTACAGACTTTCTTTTCCTACCTTGGTGCAAAAAAACCTTTAGGTTATTCCGTGTAGATCTCTTCCTCTAGATCTCCATTTAGAAAGGCTGTTTTTATATCCATTTGGTGTATTTCGAGATTCCGCAAAGCGACAATCACAAGCAGGAGGAAAGTCCAGATCTTCTTTCTGTCTGTAGCCTTTAATTTCAAGTCTTGCCTTGTACTTATCAATCGATCCATCAGCTTTCATTTTCTTTTTGAAGATCCACTTTGAATCTAGTGGTTTACATCCAGGAGAAAAGTTCACTAGTTCCCAAGTATGATTTTGAAAGACGGAATCAATTTCGCTCTTGATAGCCTCTTTCCACAAAGGTGATTCAGTAGAGCTTATAGCCTCAGTAGACGTTCGAGGCATACTTTCTAGCAAGTATGTCAAAAAATCTGGACCAAAAGATTTTTCTATCTTTGCTCTCTTACTCCATCGAGGTTCAACCTCGGTTTCTTCATTTTTATCTCGGTCCTGACTATTCTCAATAATAGTCTAATGTATTCGTTTCGACGAACTTGCTTCTTCTTTGGATTTACAAGGAAATATATATTCAAAGAATGATGTATTCCTTGATTTTATTATCGTGTTCTTATATATGACTGGAATTTTTGACTCATACACAAAAAACTGATAAGTACTATTGTTTTGTGCATAGCCAATAAAAATACAATCAACAGTTTTCGGACCAATTTTCACCTTCTTAGGTGTTGGTAATGCCACTTTGGCAAAACATTTTCATATTCGTAAATAGTTGTAGGATGATTTTCTTCCTTTCTACAACTCATATGGAGTATTTTCCATTTTCTTTTTGGGTACCTTATTCAAAAGGTAATTGGCCGTCAAAATGGCTTCTCTTCACATATTCTGGGGTAACCCAGAACTTATCAACATTGCATTCATCAATTCTTTCAAGGTAAGATTCTTTCGCTCAGCAACTCCATTTGACTGAGGCAAGTAAGGTGCTGAGGTTTCGTGTATGATTCCATACTGTATACAGATTTTCTCAAAAGGTGAATCATACTCTCCACCTTGATCACTTCTTAGCATATTAATTTTCTTATTGAGTTGATTCTCAACCTCATTCTTATAGAAAATAAACTTCTCTATGGTTTCGTCCTTGGATTTTAGCAAATATACATAGCAGTATTTTGTGCTATTATCGACAAAAGTAATAAAATACTTATTACCTCCCCTTGTTTGTACAAATTTTAAATCACAAATATCACTGTGAATTAGATCAAGGGATTTAGTACTCCTCTCAACACTTTGAAATGATGACCTAGTCAATTTTGCCTCAATACAAGTTTCACACTTATGTTTTGAATCAATATTAAAAGCTGGTATATGGTTTAAGTTAATTAATCTGTGCAAAATATCATATTTAACGTGTCCTAGTCTACCATGCCATATATTGGAAGACTCAAGCAAATAAGCAGAAGAGCTAGCTTTATTATTATTTGGCTTAATAGTCATTACATTCAGCTTAAAAAGTCCATCACATATATAGCCCTTCCCCACATACAATCCACTCTTCGAAAAAACTACTTTATCTGACTCGAACACCATGCGGAATCCATGTTTATTCAGCACCAAACTGGACACTAAGTTCTTGCGGATCTCCGGTACATACAATACATCGTTCAGAGTCAGCTCTTTCTCAGAGGTCATTTTCAAGACCACCTTGCCTTAGCCTTCGACAGTGGATGTGGCAGAGTTTCCTATAAATAACTTCTCCCCATTCTCAAGTAGTTTGAAGGAAGTGAATAAACCTTTGTCAAAGCATACGTGCCGAGTGGTACCAGTGTCAAGCCACCATTCTTTGGGATTAGATCTAACTAGGTTCACTTCAGAAACTACTGCACAGAGGTCTAGGTTAGAAACCTCTTATGTGATTTCATCCACTACGTTGGATTCATTCATCTTCTTCTTTGGAAGTCGACAGTCTGAAGCTTTGTGACCCATCTTGTCACAGTTGAAGCGCTTCCCTTGGAATTTCTGGTTCTTGCCTATTCCACCTTTAGGCCCTAACTTCTGGCTTAGCTTTTTCAGTTTATTCATTTTGGCTTTAGAGCCTTGAGAATGTTCTACAACATTTGCCTTAGCCATAGGTGTATTGGACGAAGCTCCTAACTTTTCAGCACGTCTGATGTCTTCCTTAATGCAAAGTCTAACAACAAGCCCTTCAAGGTTCATTGCCTTTCGCTTATGTTTGAGATAGCTCTTGCAATCCTTCCATGCAGGGGGTAGCTTCTCAATGACAGTATCTACTTGGAAGGGTTCACATATGACCATCCCCTCAGCCTGAATCTCATGGAGAATTAATTGAAACTCTTGAACTTGACTGATTACTATTTTAGAATTGACCATTTTAAAGTCTAAGAAGCGTCCCACTACAAATTTCTTGGACCCAGCATCCTCAGTCTTATATTTATGGTCAAGTGACTCCCATAATTCCTTTGCCGTCTTCTTATTACGATATACGCTATATAAAGAATCGGTCAAACCGTTCATTACATACTTACGGCACAGGTAGTTAGACTGTTTCCAAGCGTCAACCGCAGTGATGACTTGGAAGTCTTGCTCATTATCGTTGGCTTTTGGAGCCTCCTCATTCAAGAACCTCACAAGGTTTAATGTAGTCAGATAGAATAACATCTTCCGTTGCCACATTTTGAAGTTCAACCCATTGAACTTCTCAGGCTTCTCTCCGTGATGCACTGCTGGTACCACCGGAGTCACAACAGGGGTTGGCATTTGAGCCACAACAGGAGCAGGCACATGGCCCACAGTAGGAGTAGGCCCTTGGGCCACAACAGTATTGTTTGATTCAATTGACATTTCTGACAAGAATAGCAAATCTAATGAGATTTCTTTTTCTAGAAATAAACAGCAATAATTAAATATTACTCAATAGACAAACTCTCAGAAAAGACCATGGAGGGGTCACAAATAGTCCCACATAAAATCCAGCCTCCTAGACAGAACTTGTCTAAATTTTAATTGTTCAATTATCATAATTTATTAAAGAAATATCTCCAATCACAATATATAAATCCAGATATATTGTAAAGCAATAACACATAAAAGATATATAACTATTTTAAGATTGTTAGAAAAAATTATTGCAAGTAGTAATATATCTAGAAATAAAATATAACAATAATCTGTTATAACATATGATGTAATAAATCACGATTATTTAACTACTAGGATAACAACAATTATCATAAAAATAAATCAAATAACGTAACAAAATAAATCACAATGATAGTAATGACCAAAATAACAAAGGAGTCTAATAAAACTAAACCGAGTCTTGTGTTTCACACAATTTCCTTAAAACGATTACGCCTCATCACCGGGGTGCTTTGAGAAATGTTAACAGCGTTTTTTTCTAGGATAAAACGGTTCACAGATAGCAACGTCGCACCAACTTGCTACTCACAACGAACTGAGCAATGCCCAAACTCTATCACCAGAACTCAAGAGAGCTCGACCACACTGAAAAGAAAGAACTCAAACTTTCTAACTACTAACTAACTTATTTCTTAACTGCCAGAAGGAGAATATGGAAGAGAGGAATAAGCTAAAAAATGTTTTTGGTGTGTGTAAAAATGAAGGAGAAGGTCTCCTTATATAGTATTTATGGGGAAACCACGCCATTAACATTCCATTAATATGGCTGAAAACGTTTTTCTGTTATAATATAACAGCCTATTAATATGGCTGAAAAACGTTTGTCTGTTATAACGTAACAGCAATAGCCTATTAATATGGCTGAAAAAAGTTTGTCTGTTACAATGTAATGTAACAGCAATAGCCCATTAATATGGCTGAAAACTGTTTGGCGGTTACAACATAACAGCTAAAAACGTTTTTGGCTGTTACCTCAGCTTTATGAGGCTAAATAATGGTCCAAAATAAATTTCGTAACTCCAGTATGTTACAAATCCAATTCTAGAACCTTCATACTTTGGGTTTCAATTTCTCATCCACCCAAACTCCATTTTAGATATTTTCATACCTCAAAATGGCCATTTTTCTAACAAACGTCAGAATTTGCAATATTTTTCCCAAGCATATTCTTCGCGGCACAGTTTGGCCGTTTTGTTTCTTTTATTTAGTGCTCTCAATTGTATCTGTGGTTTATATAATTCTCAAACAATGCAGTTTGAATGGTCTACAAAAACAAATCAAATTACATTTATATTTGTGCTGTGAGGACGATATAATTATAAATAAATTCCACATAGTTGCTCTTGAGTTTAACAAATTTTTTTAGTCAAAATTTTAGTCTATAATGCTTCTAAATAAATTATCCTCATAAGAAAATAATATGATATATATAATCATGAAAAGAAATATTCTACAAAATATAAAACTTACAAGTAAAAAAAAAAATTAAAAAGAAAATTACTCAAAATAACATAATGCTTGTTGTGGCGGTGCGGTTTGAGAATTCTGCCATCCATATTAATTCCCACTTCAGTGTATCATTTTTTCCGGGCTTATTTGCAAATCTTTTTAATAGTGTGATTTAGGAAATAGGTCTTTACTATAACCCAACTATACTTGTCAGACCAGACCACGCTCAACCATGCTTGATGTACTCTCTAAGAGAATTTGACATGAATAGTAGTATTTTTCACTAAAATAATTTTTTTAGGAGTATTTTTTAAAATAAATTTTCTAGTATTGTCATAATGGTCTATGACGAGGAGGGTCATATTATTTATGACCATAAAATTATGATTTTTTTGAAACCAATGATAATAAATTATGAGAATCTTCTCACAAAAATATTGTGATGTCACTAAAAAATTATTTTTCAAAACATTTTTACAAAACCCATTTAGTCAAAAATACGCCTAATTAGGCCCATTTCCCAATTGTTAAAAAGGGTATATATTTTACAAAAGAAACACACTGTTAAAACGATCTATTTCACCTAATTTTTTATTCTCTGAACACTCCTAATTTTGAGCAATAAACAAAGCTTGCTAGCTTTAGAGCAACTCAAAAAATTTATTTCTAATTCCGTACTACGTATTTGTAATGTAAGAACCCAAAATGAATGTGACACGCACGCGCTTGAAAGGGCAACGAGGCTATAATTTCGGTACTAAAAATAAAAACCATTTTTCAAGGAAAAATAACATAAAATAAAGAAATTAAAAACGAAAGATAATAAAGCTTTGCCGTGGCTAAGTAGTCTGGGGATGCTTCTGGTTGCATACGACCCAAGGCTAGAGGTAAGATGAACAAGTGTTGAGCATGCAGGTTGTACGCAACCAGTCACACCTGCCACCAGTCGCCACACCCACCTCCTCTTACTTTGACCTCTTTCTCTCTCTCCTCCCCTTTCTCCCATGATACGCGTACGGCTTGGCCACTTTCGTCTTTCTATCAATTTTTCTTTCTTTTTTCTTTTTTTTTATACATATAATTAATTTTGCTGTTGCAATTATTTAAACAAAACAAAAGTACGAGTAAAAGAATGACACGTGTAGGAGTGAAATCCACTAAAGACTATCAACCAAGATATGACACGTGTTAAGAAATATATCTAAGATACATAATTTAGACACTTTAGAGACAAACTGCTTCAAATTGAAAAATTCATGGACTTAATTACAACAATTAAAACTTTAAATACCAAATTGCAACAAATTAGATAGTTTTGAAACAATTTGTGCCATAAACCCTTAAATTTATTAATTAATCATTCTCATATATTTCTAATCATCAGTTTGAGGAAATTTATCTCTCAAAAACAAACTAGAAGAGATAAATTTTTGTACAATTAACAAATACAATAGTAGAATAATTGTAATGAGTAATTCTTACATACACATGGTTAAAAATGTAATTATTCCTTTTTATTTTTTTTTTATCTCATTAGTGGTTTATGGTGAAAAATAACAAACCTCGAGAGAATGCGATTATTAAATCTCAAAAATGGAAGGGAAGTGTGGTTAGCACAAAAATAGTATAGTTGTTAGTCACTTAATTTTTTTTTTTAAAGAATAAGTATCTTTCTTCTATGAATTTGTAAAAATTAAATTATATGTTAACGTTATAATTTAGCACAAAATACCAAAAGTCATTCTCCAACGGTATTATTTATTGTGCCAAATTCGGCGTGTGCTATACTTGTGCCAAATTTTGGTATTTAATAGTTTTTGACTTTATTACTATAATTTTCCTATATTTATAATTTCAAATTATTAGAAATTATACTTTGCACCAATTACTTCTAATAATGAACATATTTTTTAATACTCGATCATACAATCTTCAAAGCTGAACCAATTATAAAGTTAGCTATTAATTATTACATAATAAAAAATTTAAAAATAGCATTTAGAATAACATAATGCATTAAGCAAATAAAATAATGTGTGAAATTTAGAATGTTGCTATTTTTCATTTCAAAAAAGGAAAAAAAAAAAAAAAGAATGTTGCTATTTTCCGTGCCGGATATCATATTAGCATTAGTATATGCATTGGAGATGGTCTTACTCTGTCTAATCTTTCCAAGTTTTTCCATGGTCGTGGGTTGAGAAAAGATAGAAAAATTCATGTTCGACATCCATCCTATTGACGCTCGTCTGACTTCACCGGATCAAAAACATGTTAAATAAAAAATTTCATTTGCAATGCTCACAAAATGGTTATTAATTCTCTTGTACGACATCCCAATAATATTGACACTCGTATGTATTTCTTAAATTCAGAAGAAAGCGGTTCGAATTCCGAATACTCTTTATTGAAAGAAGGTGTTATATTATAATGCAACCATTTTTATGTATCTACTTTGTGTTATCAACTATGATCCCAAATATAAGTTGGTGGTAACTACATCTACATAGTGTGGAGTTTTCCGGGTTTGATTCCCTTTTTCAAGTGCTGCTATGTGTATAATTTGGTGATAATTATTTACTTTTTCGATTCACTAATTTTTTAAACCTAACTCCCTATAGAGTTAAAAAAGAAAAGAAAAGAAAGAAAAACTCGATATCTATAAATTGTGTCGAAATTTTTAAAAGAATTATAATGTATTTTGCATATTTGTTTTTTGTTTTTTTGATAGACTTTCTTTTAAAAAAAATTAAGTGATTAACAACTATACTATTTTTGTGCTAACCACACTCCACTTCCATTTTTGAGATTTAATAATCGAATTCTCCCAAGTTCTATAATTTTTCACCAGAAACCACTAATGAGATATTTGTATTTAAATCTGCATATTTAATTAAGTAATGATAGGGACACCAAAATTATACACAAAAATATTACACCAGTGATATGGTATCACTTTCAACTTTATAATTTTTAATGGTGTGGTCCCACTATAAAATAAAAAATAGTTAAAATGCAGGCCATAAGTATTTAGTACAAGATTTTGGTGTCCCTATCATTACTCTATTTAATTATTTGTAGCTTTCGCTTAAATGTTGAAAAAGGAGTAAAAAAATCCACAATTATTATTTTTTAAACAAAAAACAAAAGGAAAAGAATTATTCAAAAAAAAAAAAAAATACAGCGAATTTATGGGGGTCGGGTTTTATTTTGTTTTTGAGTAAGTTATGGACAGTCCATGATTTGGTTTCCACTCAAAAAAATAAAAAAGAAAGTCCATGATTTGGTTTGGTCAAGTAAAAGAGGCCCATATATTATTACATAAAAGAATACCTGAATCTGACACGTAGGAAAATGGGTCCCAAAATTTGCATGACCACCAGACAAAAAGTTCGAACACAATGGTCTGATCTTATCTCTCCCAGTTCTAATCTCCAACTTCCGGTTCATTTTAAAATATTAAATAAATTAATTTTATATTAAAAAGGAAAGCCACGTGGTGGGCGTACGGTGACGTGATGAGCAAGGTCCGAAATGTGTTAGGAAGAGACGTTGAGCGTAGATTTTCACCTCGTGGCTCTGTTGCGCTGACCGTTACTGACTTCTGACCTGACCACCCGTGTACAGAATCGTACCACTTTGTTTCTTTTTTCTATTAACAATTCTTCTTTTCTTCCCCTCAAAAAAAAATTCTTCTTTTCTTATTCCCAATCCCACTAAAAATTAATTTAAACAACAAGAACTCATTTTTTTTAATTCCAAAAATATTAAAGGCTTATAGCAAATTCAATTTTTTTTGGGTTTAAGTATCTGTATGCTAAATAGGACAATAAAACAAGAGTAATGCTAGGGACACCAAAATTTACACAAAAAACTTACACCACATGATGTGGCATCTAATTCAACCATTAAATTTTAAATGGTTTGATCTTACTTTAAATAAAATAATAATTGAAATGGCTGCCACATCATGTTGTGTAAGTTTTTGGTATAAAGTTTTAGTATTTCAATCATTATTCATAAAATAACTAGTATAACAATAAATATATTAAGTACAAAATATAATATATCATATAAAAATTAATATATTAGTATATAGATTAAATATAGTATATAAATAGATATATTAAATATAAAAATATAATAAAAATGTATATACTTAAACATTTAATTTAAAAAGATAAAAACAAGCATTTATTAAAACGAAGTGGAAGAAAAAAATACCCACTCTAGTTACTCAAAATTTATTATTTTAACTTTTCGAGATAAGAAACTACTACCACAGCCTTCGGATCAATTTTATAAGGAGAATGGAGGTATTTAGGCTGCCTACAGTTTTGGGAGACAGTATTACATCCATATTACTTTTAGGCATATTTTTTTGGGGAAAAAAAAAGTTGCTATTAAACTATTTTCTTTTTCCTAAAACTACTATCCATTAAAAAAAAAAAAAAAAACCCGAATGAATGTTAGGACTATGGGAAAAGTACATGAATATCTCTTTTTTAAAATATATTTATATAAACCTATGTCATATTTTTATTTTATTCATACCCATTTTTGGAGAGATATCTATAACAAGTATTTTATACATAGTATATGTTTTACGAATAAAAATTATACTTAAAAATTGGATATATTTCAATAATATATATCATAAGTACATTTCAATAATGTATATCACAAGTACATATTTACACTATAAATGTAAAACATAGGTAAAACTTCATAATGTAAATATAGATTACGCATATTTTATACATGAAATATAAACCTAATAACATGTATTGGTGAACTAAAATGAGAAAAGTTAGATTTTGGTGAAATATATGTAAACAAAGGGTACTGAGAGTAAATTTCATTATGATTATTAGTGTTAAAATGAGCCAACATTAATGGGTACGACACTAGAAGTTAAATTGAAAAGTTAAATTGAACGTTTGAACTTAAGAGATGAAATAGCTAGTAGTTAATAGTGAATTCATTCAAGCGAAAAAAAAAAAATGCACGTTGATGAATCAATAAAAAATTTTATTTTATTTTTGAAAAAACAAAGGTCATAACTGCATGAGATTAATTAAAAATATAAAACTTAATCAGACAATTAATCCCATTAAAAGAAAAGAGTATAGTTTTCTTTTCTTTGTTTTATTTTACAAGAAAAAGTATTTAAAAAAGTTACTATAAGAACTGTCAAGAGGGCCGAGCCAACTCATTAGCACTGCACGACACAAAACAGTATGGTACGCCAAAATGTGGGTCATGCCAGGCTTATAAGTTAAGCATGATGGATTTGGTACAGCATAGTCTGGCACGATATGCTATCACGTAAGCACAACGTACTACACATGTATTATTATACATTATTTTTCCAATATTCAAGTAGCCTAATTGGAGAGACACTTTTAGGCTATATTTGGTAGAGGGAAAAATAGAGAGGAAAGAAAATGTATGAAGAAAAAGTAGAGGAAAAGTGTTATATAAATTGTTTGGCAGGAAAGAAAAGAGAAGGAAAGGAAAAAGAGAAAGAAAAGAGAGAGGAAGGGAAAAGTAAGAGGAAAAAATGGAAGTAGGGCCACCATTTTTTACACTCTTCAATTTGGAGAGAAAAAAGAAAGAAAAATATTGTAAGTTACAAATTGATGTAAAATTACTTAACAACCCTTAGTTTTTAAACAAAAAAATATATTCAAGTTTGCTAAATTGTAATTCTACTAAATACCTATTTTGTTTCCTTCCTACATACTAAACAATATAGAGAAAAAGTATTTTCTTTTCTATTACTGCTATAATTAATTATGGTATGCGAATGATTCTCAAGTTTTTTTTTTTTTTTGTTCTTCTTTGATATTAAAAAGTTTATATTTAATTTATTGCGTTAATATTTTTTTTCTTGGTATATACATTTAAATAATTTGGGGAAAAAAGTTCATAAAACGACACTAAAATTACAATAATTTACTAATTAAATGAGTCAATTTTGGCCTAAATAGACTAGCACATCTAGGTTTGTGTGCTGATACAATACGGCACAAAGCATGACACGATATGACATATTTGAGTATGGACCAACGGGCCTTGTTAGGCCAATAATTTTGAATATTGGGCACGATATGACTAAGAAGTAGGCAATACCTATCATGTTACAAAAAAGCATGTTTGTACTAACTTAAATGGGTTATGTCAGTACAACATGACATATTTGACAGTTATAGTTGCTAATTTTGTAGGATTTTGTCCATAGACCTAATAGATAAATATGGCATTAAATTTATATTTTTTAAGGGAATTTTTGAATTTAATACAACAAAACTTTAGGAGTTCCTGAAACAAATTTAATTATCTAAAGTAGGATTATATATACATCCTACCTTAGCATAAAGACACCACTGTTGACCAATCAAATGACCAAAATGGATAATTTAAGTAAGAAAATAAAGAAAGGCACCCCAACCCTACCGCCTCCCTCACTTTCAATTTTCTATGAGCCATGCACTTCCATTCAAATTTTTCTTTTCCTTGCTTCCTTCACTTTTTTTTAACCTTCCTTTTTCTACACAATCCATCTCTTTCACTCCCTATTTCTCTAGTAACCTTTAAAGGCCAACTAAACTAGAGTGTAAAAGGTTTTATGCCCAGAAGGTTTTATATCCAATATTAGTCTTGCGTCTTCTAAAAGAGTAATGCTAGAGACACCAGTATCTTACATCAGAAACTTACATTACATGAGGTAGTATTCATTTCAACCTCTTCGTTTTTTAAAGTGAGACCACTTTATTTAAAGTTACGTGATTAAAAATGATACCATATCACTAACGTAAGTTTTTGATACAAGATTTTGGTATCCTAATTTTTATCCATTCTGAAATATTAAGTGTACAATTGCCATCAAAGTGAAATTTTGTTTATAAAATATATGATGATGACTGTGCATATATATATTTAGTCATATATAGACAACTTTTACCTTTTGAAACTTGAATCATTTTATACTCATAATCGTGTGTAAATAGCCTAAACTCGTATGGCTTTGTACCTTTTTTCTTTTTTCTTTTTTCAAGTAGCTTATTTTTCATTTTCTCATGTACTATTTTATGTATGTTTAGGTAGTTAGATTGTTTGTTTGTCTCATAATTCTTTGTTAATGATTCAATATTTTTTTCATAAATAGTAGAAAATGCTAGTTCATTATCCTAGTTGATAGATTTGCAGTGAAGAAAAGTGTTAGTTTTAGATGGTGCTCTTGGGGTATTTTTAACTAACCTTTTAATACAATATCTTGATTTGTCTTTTAATTTACTATCGGGGTCCTTAATATTTGTTGGGGTGTAAATATAGCTCCCCTTATCTAAAGTTATATAGGCTTTAAAAATAAAATTATTTCTCCATAGTTAGGGGATTTATTACTGAAGGGACATAAGGCAATTGCCTTATTACCTATCCCTTTCAGCCAGCCTTTAAATAATAAAGAGCTAGGAATAGAGTAAATGCAAAGTCAATTTTTATAAGATCGGTAAATATGACGATTTGTCTACATCACAGGCTCTAGGCAAATTGCTTTGAAAATCCACTCCACTATCGAATCAAGAATGTGGGCTTAATCGACTATTTTCAAACAAAGTTAATTCTTCTTAGGACTCTAATAAACTTTTACAATAGATATGACTCTGGCATTAATATCAATACCCAATCTCGGATTGTTTTTATTATAATACCAACTTCACCTAATCTTAGATTATTTAAGCTTCGGTGACAATCTTAACTGCACGGGTTGTTTAGATTCAAGTGACAACCTTATGTAGATTCGGATTATTTTTACCATGATACCAACTTTATCTAAATACTCAATAGATTCGAACGAAAAGGTGATAACCAACTTAAAAACTCTCATCGAAAGATAAGATTCGATACAATTTAAGAATTGAGGAGAAATGATGCAAAGACAGTGATTTAATCAAAGTTTGGCTCTCCTTTGCACAAATGCACTCACCCAAAGATTTAACATAAAGTATCAGCTTCGACGATGTTTGAACACTTTAAATGCTTAGAATGATTCTTCAAAAGGTTGTAAAAGTCTCAAGAGAGCTTTTATTTATAGTTTTTCTAAATAAAATTAGTTGTTGAAAAACTGGCCGTTACAAATTCTTGCATTCTTTTTTTTCATCTCGGGATTCCGTCGGCGTTCAAATTTAACTGTTTTTCAAGTTTTTGCGTTTTTCGATTTCCAAAGTTATTTCAAATACTTTAAAACTTGGAAAATAATTTTCAAATAAATAATTTGAGATTTGAAACTTGATTTGGTTTCTAAAATACTCTCATAAAAGTTTAGACTTTGAAACCAAAATTGACCAATGTTAAAAAAATGATTTCGGCTAGAAAAGTAATTTTATGAAAATTGAAACTTACTACGAGTAAAATCACCTCATACATCAAGTTTAAATACAAGATAATAAAATACAAACCTATATGGAATCCATCTTATATCTTGATTTTTTATTTTGGTATTCTTCAAACTTTATAACGATTTGTGCCATATTAGATACGTTAAACTTGATCAACCTTCTTCACTTGATATTTGTGCATAACTTGAGCTATTTAGTTTTGAGCAAGCTATTAGCACATAATCTAATACTTGTTATCATCAAAATAAATAGTATCAAGATTGGAACCTTACTAGGCCAACATCTTTTGGTCTATCCAAAATTATTATATCTTTATACTAGGGGTGTAAAAAGAGCCCAAAACTCGATGGGTTAGCCCGAAAAAAGTCTGATTCGAACTCAGCCCGAACCCGATATGGTCCGAGCCCGGCTCGAACCCGATTATCCTTAAGGCTGGGTTTGGGCCTGGTACTTTTGACATGAACCTGGCTCGAAGCCCGAATTTGAAACACAAACCTAAAATCCGATTTAAAAAGCACGAAACTCAAATAATATAATAAATTTTTTTTTAAAAAAAAGCCCGAATTTAATACCTAAAGTTTTAAAAATACTATATATTCCAAGTGAAAATGTGACTTACTACTTACTACTTATAAATAGTCGAAAAAATATTTTAATTATTTGATATTAAAATCTTTCAATAATAGTTAATTTTTTTAAATAATGTAAGACTTGATATCCGATTTAGAATACCTTATAGAAGAAGATGATTCTGATTCCAATATTCAAGGTGATAAAGATGGAGAAGATGAAGCTTTGAAGTTTAGTTGTTTCATTTTGTCATTTGTTTTTCAATAATATTTCATCAGCTTTTCTTGTTCATATTTCGAAGAAATATTCTCTAAATTGTTGGTTCTTAAATTTGTGAGTTGAATAATTTTGAATGAGTTTTTCTAAATTAAAGTATAAATATTGTTTTCTAATTGTGCTAAAAAAAATTCTTTCACTATTTCCTTATTCCAATGTATATATATATATGTGTGTATTAATTTGGGTTACAAAAGCCCGAAAGTTAAACTCGACCCGAACATAAAGCCCGAAGCCTTTAAGGCTGGGCTTTGGGCATGACTTTTACTAATTTAAACCCAGCCCGACCCGGTCCAACCCGAAACTTTCTTAGAGTCCAAAAGCCCAAGCTCGAGCCCGCCCAAATCCGAAAGTTTGGGTTTGGGTTGGACTTTGGCAGTCCGATTTACACCCCTACTTTATACATTTAGAAATTCAAAAAATATATATCCTCTTTCATCCACAATTAATTTTGGAAATTTTTTTTATGTAATTCTAACACGAAATTGCCCCTCATTAATGACGTAATAAAAACCTTGGGATACCACTTATAACATAAGGTTGATGCAGGTTTGTTGTTTAACGAGGGAAAAGTAGTCAAATTATGGACTAAGGGTACAATGAAATTCTAAATACGGAGGTATTATTTTGCAAAGACCAAATAATACGATTAAAATTTCAGAAAACCATAATTCAAGATATCTTATGTAGTTAATCCAATAGACAAACAAACAATTCATTTTTTTTATTGGTAATAAAATTGGAGTATTTTTTACTTAATAAAATTGTAGTATTAAAACTGCAATATAAAAATGTTTTAATAAAATTAGGAAAAATATATCAAACATTTGATAAATTTCATTTATTAATTTTACAAGGGAAGTGATATTTTTAGATTATTAATTACTTTTAAATTAGAATAAAAAATTCCATACTTTGTTCATATTTTAACAGAAAAACCTCTGTATTATAGGAAATATTATATTTGTCCTACAAGATTCTACATATATGTACGTTTTGTTTATTTGCATTGTTTCTCTTTGGTTTCTTATGATTTTCTTTTATATCTGAATTTTTTATGATTCAAATTTGGAAGAATTTATGTCGTCGTCTAAGATCATTTTCTGCGAAGGACCCATCACTGTATTAATCAAGAGAGCCAACTCTGGCAGTTGGGATGATTTTCAATAGCTAAAGATACTTCTATGTTGGAGCTCGAATTATGTCCCTTGTGAATTTGCATGCACGTCACCTATATCTTGTGTATAGTTATTTGTTTCCAGAGCATCGGTCGAATTCAATGGTTTGATCGATTGCTTACTATTATGGTTTATTTGTAGTAAGATTTTTGTATTTAATTGATTATTGGAATGAATAGTATTTTACTTCAAAATAAAAAATATATTTGTTATTATAACAAACCTTCGAATATAACTACCTATCCAATCACATTTTTTTTCCCTTAAATCCTATTTAATCTCACTTCATGTTCTCATGAAATTCGTAGAGATTTCATACTCCAACGATAGACTTGTCAATTAAAATTACAACATAAATTTTGAAAAATGCAAAACTAGATCAAAAAACATAAAATTAAAAATACTAGTATGTAGATTGTATATAGGTATATCTTAATTAAGTTTTGCGTTTTTGTTTAGTTACAGATTTTATTTGGCAAGCTTTATGTTTGGGTACTTTTTATTAAAGATAAATTTGTCATGTTACGTTAATTTTCCTTGGTTACAAGTTTAATTTGACAAGTTCAGTGTTTTGATACTTTTAAGTAAAGGTATTTTGTCACTTTAAACGATGTCTTCCTAATTTCATGAATATATGGTGAGATATGAAGTTTAATTAAATCCAAAGTTTGTTATAACAAAAATGTGAAACGGACTCTTATAATATAGTACTTTTTTTTTTTTTCAAAGATGGACAAAATACATGATAATGGACGATAATTTTCCTTGATTTTTATAAACTAAATTACTTGTAAGAAAGTTAGAGATTTATATTGGCTGGGTTAGACTTGATGCCCTTTTAGGATTACTTTTGAAGGGCTGTTCAGAAAATATGGAAAGGAGTGGCATTTGATAAATGTTGTTTTTAGCTGGTAGATTTTAAAATACCCAGTATAATTACTATTTTAAGCAGAATTCAAGAAATATTGTAAGAATTATTAAACTTGGATTCCAACTTAAAATGTCAACTTATTAAGAGGAGTTGCCTAAGCCCTTGTAAACCAATAATCTCTCTATGTTTAGCCAATGTGAAACTTTAGTTTGCACATCAAATAATCTCTGTCTTGAAGAAAGTACAACATCCTAGTCTAAGGTCTAAATGCCCACCATCAAACTACAACATCTTCCATCCCCAATACATCAAGGATTCAAGGCCAAAATTCCAACCTTATATGGCAACATCTTCCGTTCCATCACATAAAGGGTTAAACTCCATTGCATCTTTACCAATGCAATAACAAATGGTCGCCAAACCCCACTGCACCTTTCACCAATGCGTTACTAATGGAGACTATAAATATCTTGATATAGAAGGCTACAGCATCATTTACACACTATCATGATATTGAAAGTAAAACAATGATTTAAACATGTTTCTAATATCATTGAAACATATAAACAATAAAATCGTCTAACCTCCAGCCATTGAAAATAGAGGAAAATCGCGGAAAAGTCGTTACCCTGTTTCTCACACTTGCTCACTGTCAGTGATGGTGTATATCTCTAAAAGTAGTAAGTAGTGAGAGGACCCAAAAGCTATTTATAGAGGTTCTCCATCAAAAACCTCTGAATACCAGTTTCGTAACCGAAACCGGTTACCACCCTTGCTGCAACAATGGCCATCATAGCCATTTACTGTTTGTACCATTGCACCATTATAATACTAACGTTAAAAAACGTTACATTAACGTTAAAAAACGTTACATTCTCCCACTTGGTGCATACGTTGACCTAAAATCTCTTTGAGTAACAAAATACATGAATCATAGTGAAAGGTCCCCATAAATGCGAGTATTAACAACTATGTATTACAATACATTTTGCTTCCCAAGTTCTTAATGTGGTAACAAAACTTAATGAATAAACCCTATGTTTATTCTAGGCCCAGAATAAATCGCATTTTCTCAAGTTAAGTGCATACGTAAATGAGAAAATAACTGAATGCATAAAAGTTTCTTTAATAAACTGAATGTATATATACAATTATAAAGAGGAAACAAGTCCCATTCTCTCTACATGATCCTTGAATTTAAACGGTGGCATACCCTTAGTCAAAGGATCAGCAATTATCAACTCAGTACTAATATGCTCAATGACCACTTTCTTTTCCTTAACATGTTCTCTAATAGCTAAGTACTTAATGTCGATATGCTTACTTCGACTTCCACTTTTATTATTCTTAGCTAAGAACACGGCAGCTGAGTTGTCGCAGAAAATCCTTAATGGTCTAGAAATAGAATCCACAATTCTAAGCCCAGAAATGAAACTCTTAAGCCATACACCTTGCATAGTAGCCTCAAAACAAGAAACGAACTCGGCTTCCATAGTAGAAGTGGCAATCAAAGTCTGTTTGACACTTCTCCATGAAACAGCTCCACCGGCCATAATAAAAATGTACCCAGACGTTGATTTGCGAGAATCAACACAGCCAGCAAAGTCTGCTTCCGAATAGCCAACCACATCCAAGTTGTCCGTCTGTCTATATATAAGCATGTAAATTTTAGTTCCTTGGAGATACCTCATGACTTTCTTTGCAGCTCTCCAGTGGTCCATACCTGGGTTACTTTGATATCGCCCTAACATTCCAACAGCATATGCAATATCAGATCTTGTATAAACCTGAGCATACATAAGGCTTCCAACTGCAGAAGCATATGGAATATTTTTCATAGATTCCTTCTCTAACTCATTCTTCGGGCATTGGTTCAAATTGAACTTATCCCCTTTCACAATGGGAGCAACACTTGGTGAACAATCCTTCATCCGAAATCTCTCCAAAACTTTGTTGATATAGGTTTCTTGTGATAGTCCTAAGACACCACGAGATCTATCTCTATGGATCTTTATGCCAATGACATAAGATGCCTCACCCATATCTTTCATATCAAAGTTTTTAGAGAGGAATTGTTTTACCTCGTGTAGCATACCCTTATCATTAATTGCAAGTAAAATATCATCCACGTATAAAACAAGAAAATAAATTTTACTCCCACTGACCTTCTGGTATATACATTGATCCATAGGGTTTTCAACAAAACCAAATGATGAAATTACTCCATGGAATTTGAAATACCATTGACGGGAGGCTTGTTTTAAACCATATATGGATTTCTTAAGCTTGCAAACCAAATGCTCACCTTTACTAGAAGAGAAACCTTCAGGTTGTTTCATGTACACCTCCTCTTCTAGATCACCGTTAAGAAATGCTGTTTTCACATCCATTTGTTGCAACTCAAGGTCAAAATGTGCAACCAACGCCAAAATTATACGAAGAGAATCTTTCTTAGATACAGGA
>JXTC01000023.1:290132-334869 GCA_002914845.1 Trema orientale
ACATGTCGTTTCTTGAACTTAAGAAAACGACATGTCGTTTTGCCCAACGACAGAAACAAAACCCAAGTGTAAACGACATGTCGTTTTTTTTGAAGCTGAAGCAAACGACATGTCGTTTTTCAAAACGACAGAAACGAACAACGAAATCTTTTGACTGTTTATACAACCTTCAGCCGGGTCTTTTGACTCGGTTTCGACCTGACTGGTTTTCAGCCCTCCGGACACCGATTTTAACGTTTGAAATCATAGAATTGTTAGAAAATCAGTTACCTAATGACTTCTAACCTTGGTTTTCATCAAAAAATTCCCAAAAAGAAACTTGCAATTTGAAAAAATTTTCGGGTATTTTTTTTCAGAAAACGTAACTCAACAAGGCAGAGGTATTTGAACCTGCTCTGATACCAAATGAAAGTAAAACAATGATCTAAACATGTTTCTAATATCATTGAAACATATAAACAATAAAATTGTCTAACCTCCAGCCATTGAAAACAGAGAAAAATCGCGGAAAAGTCATTGCTCTGTTTCTCACACTTGCTCATTGTCAGTGATGGTGTATATCTCTAAAAGTAATAAGTAGTGAGAGGACCCAAATGCTATTTATAGAGGTTCTCCATCAAAAACCTCTGAATACCAGTTTCATACCACCCTTGCTGCAACAATGGCCATCATAGCCATTTACTGCTTGTACCGTTGCACCATTATAATACTAACGTTAAAAAACGTTACATTAACGTTAAAAAACGTTACAGATATATCATAGGGGTATCACATAATATCGTTATCTGAATAGTTTGTTCAACAGGACCAACGATATCAACTTGTGTGTCAAAATAGTTACATATGAACCTTGCTCTGATATCACTTGTTGGACTATGGGTTCTTACTTAAAAGGATTAAGAGGAGTAGCTCAAACCCTTATAAACCCAATAACTTCCCCATGTTTAACCAATGTGGGATTTTTAGTTCACACACCGAACAAGAATTGCTTTTACAAACCTAATTCTATTGTCATCCTATTAGTTTCCATAAAATTATTATTATAAAATATAAACAATAGTTTCACAAATTCTTAAATGCTCCTTTTCAACAACACAATAGTTTTATAAATCTAATTTACCAAATGAGAAGTTTTTTTTTTTTTTTTTTGTTAATGTTGCTTCTGCTCATAACACAACTATAATGGGGCTATAATACAATACAACGATACCCAAATGGTAATCAAGGTCCAATTTGTTTCATTTAAATAAGGAAAAAGAGAAAAAGAAAAAGAAAAAAACCTTTAGCAAAATGGTTGTTGTTGACATTTTATCATAATAGATGTCTTTTTATTTTTATTTTTTATATATGAAAGTTAAATGGCCGAATATATTAATTAATATATGAAATATAGAAAGTTACATAGTATAAAAGTTGGATGCACAATATCAGTTAATGTATCTAATATATAAACTAATTTACTTAATATGAAAACTACTGTATATATTCATATATAAATTGAATCCATTATACGAGTTAATAATATATTGCCATTTTCAATCTTCTAATACCAATACAATAAAAATAGCTATAAAATTAATGAAAAGTGGATAGAAAACTGGAGGAGCAACGTGAAACCTGATGACCAAAGATAAAAAGGGTTCGATTTTGATAAGAAGAAAAAGTGAACGGATTAGTGGAATGCTGGAGGGTAGGAGAGTTAGGTTGTTGTCGATTTAACACAAGGTAAGAGTAGCTGCCGAGGTGGATGGTGCCCATCACCGTCAGATTTTCGAATGTTAAAATATATAGATGTGGGATTATGGCTATGGGTGGCTGGGTGCTATGGGTAAGGGTAATAAACCTAAGATTTATGCTCCTTAAAAAGAAGGGGATGACTACGGTAGTAGTGTCCTTACGTAGGGTCATGCCTTAATTATCGTTGGATGGAAATCTGTTGAGAATAACGAGAATCTGTGGAGAATCTATTTATATACAGATTCCCATCCAACGGTGAATAGACATGGCCCTATATAGGGGCGTCCCTACTGTAGACGCGCCCAAGAACTAAAAAGAATAAAAAATCAAGAAAATTCTCCCCTTTCCACGTCCGCGGATGAACCATATTGCTAAGACAAACCATGAACCAAAATAAAAGAGCCGGCATTCTCGATTTTGCTTCATCTATACCCCTTATATTTTCATTTGCCAAAGTCCAGCGCGTACAGTGGCCTGCAAAAGCGCGTGGAGCTCTAACATTGATATCCTCAAAAACGGTCCTTTTAATCTATTAATTTTTTTTTCAAAAAATAAAAATAAAAAATGAATGACTTTCTTATTTTTTTAATTCAATTATTTAATTAATAAATCTGATTCTGTCTCTTTCTTATGTACCCCACTACCTCCATATCCTACCCGCCAAAACCCCACCTCTGTTTTGGACCTCCTTGGGAAATTTCTCGTCTCGGTTTTTGATTCTCAAACCATTTTCTCTTTATCTATCTGGGTTTTTGTTAAAAAGAAAAAGAAGAAGAAGAATAAGGTGTTATTATTGAAAAAAGAGGAAAAAAAAAAAAAAAAGCTACCAACTTTGCATGAATGAAGATTGAAGAGAGTGAGTGAGAAAGAGTTGAGGAAGGATTTAGGGAGTTTTGGGTGAAAGTTGAGATGGGTTCTTCAACAAAAGTTGGGATTAATGGTAATTATGATTACTCGTTTAAGATACTTTTGATTGGTGATTCTGGTGTTGGCAAGAGTAGTATTTTGCTCAGTTTCATCTCCAACTCTCTTCATGACCTTTCACCCACTATTGGTATTTACTATTACTCTTTCTTTTCCCCTTCCTCTTTTTCATTTATATTATAGTACTCTCTTTCATATGTGTATATATATATGTAATGAAAGAAGACCATGCATGGTTGCATATATACTGTTTGATAGATGGTGTTAATTATATCCATATACATATATGTGAACATATTTTCATGGGGTACAGTAGTCTAATACTATAATTTGCTGAAACTGTACCAATTTGCACTTGCTTAAAAAGTAAAATCAAGTAGAACTTTTCAGGTTTTGCAAATGAAAAAGGGATAAGTGGAAAACTAATTGTTATACCAAAAGAAGACACTTTAATAATTTTCAGTGTAAGATAATTGCATTTTGTTGTAAAAAGAGGGTCCACTCACTAGAGGAATATTTTTTGTTGTTTAGAAATATGCTTTAGCGTTTTGTCTTCTTTCCTTTATCTCTGATATGGGAGTTCGTGGAAAGGACAAAGCGACTCTGTCTCTTTGCCTCTATAAGCTAATGATTTTTCGTGTGACATAGATGATTTTGTTCTTGAAAGCTAAATAAAACTATTGCCCCCCCATCAGGGTTTTTAGGTGTGGGATTTTGGTGGGGTGACCTGGTATTAACATTGTACATGTAGCCAAACTATGACAACTCTCTTCATTCTCTTAGACATGGTAATAAATTGGCAGATCGTCCTCTATTAGCTACAATATTTATTTCAAAGTAATATTGTATGAGTTGCAACTTTCCTTATGGTTGTGTCGTGTTTGACATAGATCTTAGTTCGTGCATTTTTCTGGTCTTGTTAGCCAAAAATGGTAATTTGCCTTAAATTGATTGAGTTTCCCGTTGAGCCATGTTTGTGTTATGACGAGTTGGGGCGTCTTTCCACACTTCTCCTTGACTCGGGTGCCTTAATTTCAAAGGAACTTTACTTTCAACATGAAATGATGAAAAGATATTCTCAAATAGTTTTTTTTTTGCTATAGTAGTAGTTTCTGATAAGTGTTTATGCTGTATTGATTAGTCATCTTTGTAACCCTTCAAAGAACTTTATACCAACCAGTCTTGAAATCAAAAGAACAGTCACACGATTCAATGAATCAATAAAAAGTACTAACAATCAAGAACATGTATAGTGTTTCAACACAATTGCTTGTGCCTGCATCCACTGGAGCAGCCTTTATGGCTGAGTCAATCTTATTAGGAAATCACAGTTTAGTGTAAAAGAGCTCAGAAACATAACACACTCAGAAAAACCCCTTTATTTCCAAGGAAAATGTCACTCTTAAACCTGTGTACCACTCTCTCAAGTATTCTAAATATCTCTCTATTACAGAGTCCCACGTCCCTGCTTTAGACTCTGCTAGCATCTCTATAAAACCAGACTTCTCCAGCTAACATAATGGTCATAACGAATTAACAGACTCCTAAATTCGTGGCTTCCTGAAAATCGAGCTGGGCCAATGAGCTCTTGACACAATGACATGATGAGGCTGTCTTATATCTGAACCAATCTTTACATATGAAATTGAGACTAGTTTCCATGGCTAGAACATATTTTACCCATCTTGTACTTGAAGACTAAGAAGGCAGCAGTTCGAAAGTTGTAGTTGCTTTCATTGTAAGTCCCTGAGGATGCATTTGTTTCGAACTAAAATGTTTTATGATATTCAGGTGTTGATTTCAAGATCAAGCTGTTATCAGTCGGTGGGAAAAGATTGAAGCTTACAATTTGGGACACAGGTCAGTAATGGACATGGCTATATGCTATGATAACATCTAATTGAGGATCTTTACCAAAGAATTTTCCTGTCTTTTGGATAAGGATTTTCCTGTCTTTTGGATTTCTCCTTTCTCATTTCCTTTTGTTCAATTGAAATTTCATGTTTTCTATTTTTTCCCCCTTTTAACATGTATTTTGTATTTGCAGCGGGACAAGAGAGGTTTGGCACAGTAATAAGCTCTTATTACAGAGGTGCACATGGAATAATTCTTGGTATGCAATTGCAAGTACGCAACTTTTTTCAGCAAATTTGTACAGACTGATGTCATAGTTTTAAATTGGTTATTAATTGGAATCCTTCTTGTTCTACAATAATTAGTGACCGACCAAGACATTTTCACATACATAGACTGATCTTATAGTTTTAAATTGGTTATCAATTGGAATCATTTTTGTTCTGCAATAACCACTGACCGACCAAGACATGTTCACATCAGTTTACCAATTGATAGTATATCTAAAATGTTTACCACTTGATACTATATCTAAAAACATGAGCTCATGAATTTGTCTTTTCTAGGGTGAAACATAACCCTGAAGAAAATTTTCTTTTGTTGTTCGTCATATACTATGGAAGTCAAGTAACAGTGTTGAACATTTTAACGATGGTTTGTACAAATACCACAGTGAGTGTGTTTGTTGTTCGGCCCTAGATCATTCAGCTTATCTTTGTCTTTTGTTGGGAGCTTACTTTATCTTGTTCCCTTGCATAATGTTGAGAAACCCTTTTTTGTATTAAAGGTTATCTTGTTCCCCTTCTTCATGGTATGCTACAGCACTATACGTTGAAAAATTTTCCCACTGTTTAAAATACTTGGTTTTTTTTTTTTTTTTTTTTTTTTTAATTTGTTTGCAATCGACTTTATATCTAACCATCCTGACCACACCTTATGAACTTTGGAAAAATAAATCTAGTTTTTATATTTGGATTGTAGTATATGACGTCACACGGCGAGAAACCTTCACAAACTTATCAAATACATGGGCAAAGGAGGTAGAGCTCTACTCCACTAACCAGGAGTGTGTCAAAATCCTAGTTGGGAACAAAGTTGATAAGGTAAATTATCTGTTTTTCTGTTAAATTATCTGTTTTTCTGTTCTTTCGTACTGTTGGGATATAAATGACATATGCAAAGATACAACTTTAGAGCTCATAAGTACATCTGTGTTTCACCAGTATTATATTTTAGCCCAACAAATGGGATTAGTAGTTCGTAATATGTATTTCAAAATATGGTACAGTTATATGCTCAGGCTTTCTGTAGTTTGTGTTATACAGTGAGTTTTATGTGCTTTTGATATTTGATCTCGTTTCCATCACATGTAAAACGTTTTTCTAGGATAAGGAAAGGGCAGTAACTAGAGAAGAGGGGATTGCTCTTGCTCAGGAGCACGAAAGTTTGTTTCTTGAATGTAGTGCTAAAACAAGGGAGAACGTTCAACAATGCTTTAAAGATTTAGTGCTCAAGGTATATTTTCTCTCTTATATGATCTTATAAAGCTCTCATTTCGCATCCGCAAAATATTTAATAGTTTGTTAGACCTAGTTTCACTTGGATTATGACGTTTATCATCTTAGTGTAAAATACTGCTCATGATTATGTTCTTAAGAAAGGATGGGTTTTAATGGTTGATACTTAGGCCTTATTCAAAGCATATTGAATTTGTTTACCTCTCCTCCTTGTCAAAACCAGCCAGTTCCCAATGGCTGATAACTATACAACATATTAAAGATGTGTTTTGTAATCCTGAAAACAGATAACTTTTAATGTGAACTGCTTGCTTGTCGTGGAGTGGTCCTTTCGACTTTTCTCATAAGCAACGTATTTAACTATCCAAATCCTAGCACAAAAACAAAGGTATTACCACCCAAGGTGTTAAAACAATTTTTCTTTTAGTGTGTGGTCAGAGGGAGAAACGGAAGAAAGGAGAGGATTAATGGATAAAAAGATCATTGTTTGGTAGGAATGACTAGACTACGGATTTCAAATCATCAGTTTGAGTCAATTTTTTGTTCTTCTATATTGGACAGATAATCTCCTGGACTGCCCCTTCCTTTCCACTTTTCATAACCTAGGGAGGAGCCAATTTTCCTTCCCTTGGTTATATACCTCTCATTCCTTCCTACCATATGTGTACCATACAACCAGGAGTTTGATGTCTTCTTTATGTGATATGGTTGGCAACTAAATTATAGTCAACGCCGCCTTGTCATCTCTTACATCTTGTTCGGATGTAAAAATGTGACACCTAACCAAGTTTGATTTACTTTACAGATACTGGAAGTCCCAAGTTTACTGGAAAATGGATCCACAGTAGTGAAGAGACAAACAATGAAGCAGAAGCAAGTACACCATTCATCTCGTGGCAGCGGTTGTTGCCTTAACTAAATTGTTGCAGCAACGCATAAATATAAAAGTAGACCTCATAGAATCGAGTACAAGATATTTCTAAAAGTGGCAAAATTGGCTATTGGGGTGGGAAGAAAATCTTCTATTCTTCGCAGTGAGCCAGTCCAGATGACTGTTCTTCGAAAAGCTCTCAGGAGAAGTTTTCACTACTTCCATTACAGTTTTGGTGCAATTTGGGTTTAGTCACGTTTGTAGTCTGTACATATCTGTTTCCTTGTTATACATATAGTCCATAGGTGTTTAAAGCGAGTTATTTATTTTACTTGTGGACATATGGGAAATTACAGAATTAATGGAGTGAATAAACCAATACAGTAATGATTCTATATCCATTAAATGTCTGTCTCTGTATTCACATGAGATGTACAGCCATTGTGTAATGCAAGAAATGGTTTTAATGATCAAAGCCAGACTTTCCTCTAGGGACGTCAATTTCACCGAACGGGGCGGATTTTCACCGTTATAAACAGTGCGGGGCATGGGGTGGAGATTCTCCGATTAATATTTTATGGGGCGGGACGGGCTTGGGATTGATTGCCCCGCTCTGACCCGCCCCCGATTGTGTATAAATTATTTTTTAAATTTATTTTTATATATACTAATAATTCAACTTTAAATTCCCAAAAAAAAAACCTAATAATATATATAGTCATATACTAATGCAATTAGGGTTCATAATATACCGCACTCAGTTTTTTATAATATTTGTTATCCTTTCTCTCTCTGCCTTTTGCGTTCATTCTAGAGTTTTTGATGGATTTAACTTCAAATTTTTTTTTTTGATGTATTTAGACTTCTAAAAATTTGGGCTAACCATTGACATCCATATTTTTCTCTATGTTTTTCTCTTTCAGGCATGTTTACTAACCGGATAAAAAAAGGAAATTTTTCTCTCTCATATATTTATATACTAATTAATTATACACGAAAAGAAATTCTCATCTTCCTCACTTATCTCTTTCCACTCAACTCCTTAATGTGGCCTTAGAATAGTGCTTTACAAGTCAATAGTAAGTCGAAACTGCTTATATGCTGTTTTAAAAGCATGGAAGCAATATTATCACAAGAAGTACCCCTTATATCATTTAAAAACACCCTTTTGTTTTATTTAATATAAAAATGTCAACTAAATTTAGGAATTCTCTTCTCCAAAGTTGATAAGAAACTCGAACAAAAATATTTGTATTCATTGACCGTTTCTATTTTGAATGTTTTCCATTTTCCGTACATCCCTCCCTATGTCTATTTAATGGTATTTCACAGACACTTTTGAATATATAGAGATAGTATCATTTTTATACTTGTATTTAGAAACTTTGTTTGGTTTATACAATCTGTTTTGGTTATTATCGATATTGACCCTTAGATTTAATATTTGTTACAAATTTATACTCTAACACTAATTTAGAGCAGTTAATTTACCAACATGATTTATTAAATTTATTCTCGGATCAGTTTTTATATGGTTTATGTTCAATTTTTTAAATGACAACTTAGTAAATCAACTATTCTAAATTGGTGTCAGAGTATAAATTTATAACAGATTTCAAATCTAAAGGTCAATGTTGATAATAACCAAAACATAAGATATAATTTGAACAAAGTGTCAAAATACAAAATATAAAGTGATAATATTACGAATCTATATTTATAGCGTACATTTGGTTAAGTCGGAACCAAAAAAATATATAAATATGACAGAATAACTAACTGTTAAAAAATCACACTATTCCTTCAACTAAAAAAAAATAAAATCATTCCCTATTAGTTTTTTTTGGTAATAAAAAGACGGATGAGATCCCGATAATGGGTCACTTCTCAGAACCACCCTATTCGGTTGGGCATCCAAGGTCTTAGACTTTACCCTTTCTAAATTAAAAAAAGCCTTAAGGTAGAACGCATTGCTAAATAATATTTACTAAAATAATTACCTATCAGTTAATATACTTTAACCTTACCGTACAATTAATATTTATTTGATCCAAATAATTAATATTCATTTGATGAAATTAGAATCAAACAATATTTTAATATGACAGAATTATTTGTATTAACGTTATTCAATATTAGTGTATACCATTCACACCACTGAGCATACCATACAATTAACGTGTATGGAGTTCTTATCATGGGGTTTAAAATTGTCATTTGCCAGTATTTTAAGGTATGTTCAAAGGCATAATCTTCTGCCGGATTGATTGGAAAACTATATAACATTAATGCTCATTCATAGCATGCTCCAATTGCATTGCTGATCTCCGAAGTCTCCAAATGTCTTCTAATTTTTATCACATTACTTTGATTGGTATGTATAGTGGACAAGAGGGTCCTCCAATATTTCCAACTGGGATGTCAAAGACACACAAAAAACAGCTAATACCAGTAAAATGTATGGGACAGAGTCAACCATAGATATCCTTAATTTAATTAGTTGATTAAACCAAGGTCACAACTTAAAAGAATATCCTCAATATTGTATTATCATCTGCCTGCCGGCATGGTTTTCTAGAATTATATACATAGCCCTTTTTATGACTTGGTTAATAATACTAATTAGTACTGCTAATTTTTTGTTGTTTTTCTCTTTCAAGTGTCTTCGTTTTTGAGTTCACATACTTAGGAAGTTTCACCCTTGTTATATATAAAAGTGCATACACAAGCTCCTTATCTCTATCCATTTTCAGTACATTATCTCTTTCAAGCCCTGTAATGGCTTCAATTGGGTCTACTAATGGCCTAAATTTGATCACATTTTCAGCTTTGTTTATAACAGCTCTTTTTGCTGGAGCTAAAGCTATAGACATTTTTCTAGAATGGCATGTTGCCTTTGATACCACTATCAGGCCTGTGTTCGTAGATCAACCTGTATGAACCTCTAAAAATCCATATTCTTGTTCTCCCTCTCTCTCTCCCTCTCTCTCTCTCTAATTTATTTATTCATATGCTTTTTTTCTTATACTCACGAGATATTGATATTGGTATATTAATCAAACAGGTCATTACTATTAATGGCATGTTCCCTGGACCCCTTATCAATGCCACCACCAATGATTTTATCCACGTTAATGTCTTCAACAACATGGATGAACCACTCCTCTTCACTTGGTACGTATACAATGACTATACTTTTTTTTTTTTGGAGAAATGGCATGCGACGACTTAAGCACCACTTTCCTAATCATATAACTAATTATTAGGAGTATTAATTAATCTGTAATATGTGGTGTTGAATTCTTTGGCTAAATGAATTAAAGTAGAATAATACTACGTCGTGTATCACTACCTATAGTGAGATTACATAGTGTGAACTCATTTGGAACTCGAAGGGTAGTGTTATGCATCATCACTTATATATTTTAACCAATTCTATTATTCACATGTCAAATTAATCTGATATCTACGATGATGAGTTACTTTCAACGACGAACGTAATTTTACACACAATTCTAACCAATTTCCAAAACCAACGACCAACTCCAGTACCATATACTTCCGAGACCGAATTTACAACTCTCCACAACATTTTACAGATATTAGTTTATTATTTATCCAGTGTACATATTTGTATGTCAACTCTAAGATCTACACATTTTCATAGAGATCTATGTTAACTCGATGAACTGTTATTGGTTGAAAAACTAGTAGTGAGCGCATAATTTGTAACAAATTTTATTTTATTTTTTTAAAAGGAACTTAACAAAGAAAATTGGCGCAGGAATGGCATCCAACAAAGGCTAAACTCATGGCAAGATGGGGTATCAGGCACAAACTGCGCAATAAAGCCCGGCACCAACTGGACATATGTGTTCCAAACCAAGGACCAGATAGGCAGCTTCTTCTACTTCCCTTCAATCAACTACCACAAGGCCGCCGGCGGCTTTGGGCCCATTCGGATCAACAACCGCAACGTCATTGCCGTCCCTTTCCCTAAACCCGAAGCCGAATTCGACCTCCTCATTGGTGATTGGAACTTCGACCACTACAAGGTTGTCTGTCATCACTACGTACTAACAACAACAAGAATCTTAAGATCAATCTTTTTCTCGATTCATAATTTGAATGATGTGGCTTTGTGGTGTAGAAAAAGCACGTATTATTTATGATGGTTCAAATAAAATAAAATAAGGTAACATGGAATATTTATCCTAAGTCTAAAACTCATTATGCAACTGGAACAGTGGACTCGCTCGGCGTTACAGCAGGAACCCGTTGCTTATCAAAGTCTTCCCGATATCATTTTGATGAATGGCAAAGGTCCTTATGGGCACCAAATGACAAAGGTCCACGAAAGCTTTACTGTTACACAAGGTACGTACGTTCTTTTTTATGTTATGCTTAACATCACACATTAATAAAGTGTGGAGCTCGTATATAAATTTTTGGTGACCATCGAACATGTAGTCTAGTGGCAGCGCTGTTATCGTGGGTGTTGGAGGTCGCGGGTTCGAACTGGGTGATTCTTTCGGGAGTCTTAAATGTGAGGGTACCTACCTGCCAGCCCATGCCCCTGGCCTCTGCCCCAGGGTGCCGTTCTCGCTAGTTGTTCGGATAGGGTTCAGGTGACTCACTCCACCACCCAGTGGTGGCGACCTAGTTGAAAGGGTCTTGGGGAACATTCCTAAACGGGGTTGGAGCTCCCATGGTCACGCCCAAAGAAGTTGCCACGCTGGTCGCCCCCTCCTTCCCTATACTTTATCAAAAAAAAAATTTTTGGTGGTAGTGTGGTGCTAAACAATAATTGTGTCTCGGAGCAATTTTCTTACAAATTGATCTATGTATTACTACTAGTGGATGCTGATGACAATTCCTGATAAATGAATTTCTCCACTTTCTACTATTAAATGGTCTACATTTCAAAGCGTGATTTTGACTTACAGGCCTACACCAAATTAATGGTATTGATAGTAAATATGTGGCACTATACCGATGAATGTTCTTTTTTTTTTTTTTTTTAAGGTACTAGGGCAATAGGAAGACCAATATTTTCTATTTTCTCAAATCTTAATGATGTGTTTGGTTTGTCAAATAGGGAAGACTTACAGGTTCAGGATTTCAAATGTGGGGTCAGCACTCAGCTTCAATTTCAGGATTCAGAACCATCAACTCGTGTTGGTTGAGACTGAAGGATCTTACACCAATCAAACGACGTTGGATTCTCTGGATGTTCACGTGGGTCAATCCTACTCGGTTCTTGTTACAGCCAATCAAAATGAGGCTGATTACTACATTGTGGCGAGTCCCAAATTGGTTAATACCACTGAATTTAGTAGCATTGTGGGTATTGGAGTGCTACATTATTCCAATTCAGTTAGTTCAGTTAGTGGGCCTCTGCCTGATGGGCCTGACCCATTTGATCTCGAGTTCTCAGTGAATCAAGCCAAGTCCATTAGGTACAAATGCTGACCTCTTTTTTATTTATTTGTTTATTTTTAATTTTTTATTTTGCTGAACAAACTCAAGGACAACATTCTGGAAACTTTGATGACTGATGAGTTAGAATTTTCAAGACGGTATTCTGAGGCTTGGTGTCCCGATAATAATGGCATTTGCAAGGATTATTTTAATATCAGAGAATTTTAGGCTCGCAGTAATTTCTTAGAAGAAGTCATAGTTTATTTGCTTTTGAAAATTTACTGAGGTAATAAGAAAATAAGTATCTTGAACTTCAAAAGAAAAGAAGATTATCCAAAAAAAAAAAAAAAACAACCATTTGATTTTTTTTTTTTTTTCCACTTAACTATATTTTAGATGTATAAAAACTTGTGCACATAGACCTCTCTAGACATTACGTAACGTATCACTAGACTCACTTCTATTTTAAATTTAAATAATCACATACTCACATGTCAATTCTAGACAGCTACATTATGACACAAAGGGCAACATAACTTTACGTGACAATTTTTGACTAATTGAGATCTTTACTATGTATTCGTCGTCCTTGCAAATAGGTGGAACTTAACAACTGGAGCTGCAAGACCCAACCCACAGGGAACTTTCAATGTGTCTAATATTACATTGTCACAGACCTTCATCCTCCAAGGCTCAAAGGCTGCAATAGCAGGCCTCCCTCGCTACGCAGTCAACAATGTGTCGTATTACACATTGAATACCCCATTGAAACTGGCTGATCATTTTCTGAATGGCTCTGGCGTCTACCAACTCGATGCGTTCCCTATTCAATCTGTAAACGACAATGCTGCCTACGGAATTTCTGTCGTTTCCGGAACCCACAAAGGCTGGCTTGAGATTGTCTTTAAAAACGCTTTGGATGTTATTGATTCTTGGCATTTGGATGGTTTCGGGTTCTATGTTGTTGGGTGAGTATTATTTACCGTCGCTGTCCTTATAACCACACCATTACCAATCAATAGATTACTATTAGTCATACCATTTCTTTCCCGCCCCCCAAAAATAAAATTGAACGACACATGTACCTAGGATTTTTTTTTTAATTTTGTGTGGAGATGTACTTAATTACTGTGTACACCATAGATCACCTCATAACATTATCGTTTTGACGTTATCTCCTGACACACAAAAATGGTAACTATAACCTCTGAATCAAACTGTGATGTAAATATAATCAGGTTTGGGAATGGAGAATGGACACCAGAGCAACGCAGCACATACAACCTATATGATACGGTAGTGCGTTCTACAGTGCAAGTGTACCCAGGAGGGTGGACTTCGGTTTATGCATTCTTGGACAACCCTGGAATGTGGAACTTGAGGTCACAGCTCTTGAAGAACTGGTTCTTAGGTGAACAACTCTATGTAAGGGTCTTTGACGCTGATCCTAACCCCGCCAAGGAGCGCCCACCGCCTGAAAACCTTCTTCTTTGCGGTAATACAAAAATTTTCGATCATAATAACACTTGAAATCGCTAAGGAATACTATTCTAGTTTAATACTATACACTAATAAAAGTATAAGCATATGACTTTATAACACTAGTGGTGTCCACTTAATATTGGTTGATTAATTTAAAATTTTTACTTTCGTTTATTAGAATTTTGTTAACTTTTCCACTTAAAAACAAAAGAATTTTGTTGACTTTTATTTTTGTTCAGTATGTTGATTACATAAGACTAATTACCACCGTACAGAAAAATAAAAAATGCAAACATATATAGACTATATACCATGTGGTGCAACATACAATATGGATTTTTAGTTAATTTTCGGTGGTTGTTTACGTTCAACAGGGATCTTTGATGAGCCTGAGGCCCCAGCTAGTGCTCCGTCTCCTACGCCAGTTGCGGGGTGGTGATTTGAACTAATGAAGCCTTTGATGAAGTTGTTTTGGACCACAACCGAGCCAGAAAATTTGTTTAATTTAAGCATACACTAAAAAAATTTTCTTAGATAAATTTGTTTTTTCCTTCCCTTTTTTTCTTGTTTATATGTAATTTTTTTTCTTTACTTTTTTCAAATGAACTTGTAATTTAATAACATGTAACTCTAAAAATGATAATCTTAAACACATTAGTTGATAGACTAACATATAGGATTAAAAAGAATTTTTAGTGAGTCCAACAAAAAATTATCTATAAAAAGTGAGGATCATATCAGGGGCATTATTGAATTTGCTTATAAAATACATGGGTAAAACTTATAATTAATTTTAGGGGGAAAATTAAACACACAACTGAATTTCTTAAAAAGTTATCAGGTTAAATATTAGAGTTTCACCCGTGTCCCATCTAGCTCCGTCTATATATGCTTTGCCTATCTATTAATATATAACCCATTAATTATTTTGCGAGGAAAATTCTCTCATTTATTATTTTCTTTCCTTGATTGTCTGGACGTTAAACATATGTGTGAGTGGATTAATCATCATCATATAACTGGTACTGATTGATCTAATAATCAAATTAATAATCGAAAGGCAATTAGATGTCAGAGGAGTGAACACGCATGTAGCTAGCCATGGGCTTTAATTAGTACAGTGTTCTCATTAACCCGTACCATGCAACATATATACTAGCGACGAATGGAAGCTGAAGATATATTATTAGATTTAAACCAAAACAAGATATAGCTATTCAGAAAATTTATATCCATATATATAGACACATAAAAAGAAAATACATTTATCCTTAAAAACTACATTTTGACATCAAAAAAAAAATGGTTGACGGTTGTGATATTAGTTATTGTTAATTAATTTGAATTTTTCTTTAGATTTGGTAAAACAAAAGGGACCAACCTTTTACATTTAAAACCAAATTAAGCGACCAGCTTCTTCACCGATATGGATACCTGATGTTGATTATTACCATATCCTCCTCAGGCAAAACGTGCAATCCTGTTATCTCCAAAAAAAAAAAAAAAAGTTAAATTAATACATTTGCATTCAACAACTACTTTAAATCTAATTTTGAATCCGATGAGATTTAATAAGTAAACTTAAATAGAAGGTTTCATTTAATATTAGTAGAAAAGTGTAGAATTTTTTTATTTTATTTTTTACGAAAAAGCTAAAGGTGGTTTTTTTTAATCCTATTTTTAAAAGTTCTTTTTAAAAAATTAAAATAAATTGCGAATATAATTCTTATACTGCATCTTTATTTTTTATGAACCTTATTGGTCCTCTCTCTTTTTAAACCAAAATAAAGATTGGTTATGAAATGGTATAATTCAAAAATTTAAGATAATACCCGTAACAGTGAGAGAGACCGTTTCATTTCATATATCTCTCCATTTTGATGCAGTACACGGGGATACTTTTCCATCCCCAGCTAGTAGCTAGGTACATTTTCACGTTTAACCTTCGATTTTTCGTTCTTTGATAGACTTTTATCATAATCTTTTCTTTGAGAAATATTAATTAAGTCTCATAATAATTGTCAGTATATATGTTTATATACTTGATTTCTATATTATACCTCTCCGATTGATCACTATCGACAAAGCTACACCTACACAATCATTGTTGTTTTAATTCGTTTTGTACGCGTCTTTTTTGAATACCTTACTGTGCTAAAAAAAAACCAAATGCTTAAAGTCTATTGTGTAACATAATATATTCTTGTTTTTTCTTGATGTCATTATAGCTTCGATCTAAATTAATTTATGTTGTTCTCTTGTTTGGTGTTGTTTCGATATTCTCTTCTTTTTATGCTTGTCTCTTTGTTCATCTCACTCTGAAAGTTTCACCACAATTAATGTTCTTACTTTAATTAGCAACATTCTAAGGGCCTCTTCTTATAATAATCCCATTTGAACAATGCATTTCTTGCTATCTCCGGCTCATCCTACATAATAAAAACTTATATATAGAGCACAAAAATTTTCGTATTACAGGGACAACACAAGCAATATGGCATCATCCGCCGATGCTCGCCAGCGGTTTTTCCTCTGTGTGATATTTCACTCAGTACTCTTGGCCTTCTATGTAGCCGAAGGCGAAAATTTATCTTTTGAGTGGCATGTTGCGATTGACAATACTATTAAACCTGTTTCCGTCGATCAACCGGTAAGAATTGCGTCAATTTAAATTTTCTTAGATGCCAGTAAATTAATTTGAAAGGTTTGATGTCATTTTGTAATAGCTTAATTTTTGTTTTTTTTTTTGTTTTTAATTATTTCTCAATGGTCATTTTTTATGCTGTTATTGAACAGGTTATAACCATTAATGGGATGTTCCCTGGCCCCCTTATCAATGCCTCCACCAACGATGAAATTCATGTCAATGTGTTTAATGATATAGCTGATGAGCCTCTTCTCATGACATGGTAGATTTCTATAATTGAGTACCTTACTAAGTTTGAATATTTATATCTATATAAAGAATTACTTTGGTTGGAATTTAAAATTGGTCAAGATATAGTAACGAAATATTCTTTCTACACCTATAATAGTATTACTAATTTCGGCCAAAATATTATATACGGGGCTTTCTTCTTTTCTCATAATTGGGAATTTGTTATAAATTGACACTCTACAACATATAAGTATCCTTAAGTGTACTGATCTTATTATTTAGACCAGAATACAAGTAAATAAGGGAATGCGTTGAGATTAATAATTAAGGGGGTCATTTGTTGGCATAGGAACGGCATACAACAAAGACTGAACTCTTGGCAAGATGGAGTTTCAGGTACAAATTGCCCCATACAACCCGGCAAGAACTGGACTTATATATTCCAATTGAAAGATCAGATTGGTGGCTTCTTCTACTTCCCTTCCATTAATTTCCAAAAAGCTGGGGGAGGTTTTGGCCCGATTCGTGTTAACAATCGCGAGGTCATCAGCGTTCCATTCCCCAAACCCGATGCTGAATTCGATCTTCTCATTGGTGATTGGTACCAAAAAAGTTACAAGGTATATAAATTCTCATCCATTATCCAGTGTCATATAGTACTTATTCCATCCATGTCACAAACTAGTATATACTTTAAGCTTATTTGGTAACAATTTTATGTTATATAATTTGTTTTAAAAACGTAAAAAGAATGAGAAAATTTTCTTTAAAAAATATTTGGAGAAACACTTCATAATTCATTATAGAAAACTCTAAATTGAAGTGTTACCCAGAAAGCTTTATATGTTTATACATAAATGTATGTGCTTTGAGTATATCACCATCATCGTCATTATTATTATTATTATTATGATTTGTTTTTATCTTTTATTAAAGAATAGATTTGTAACGCAGGATGTCAGGTCTAGCTTGAACTCCATAATTACGGCGTATATAACTTACCCTGATGGAATTTTGATGAATGGCAAAGGTCCATACATGGATCCACATACTAAGGTCCACGAGTCATTTACTGTAACAAAAGGTAAAAAAGAACAAACACTTTCATCAATTCAACAAAACATTATCTGCAGCGACAGCATTGTTGTCTCACTACGAGGAATAGCAACGGTGAAACTCTATTTGATACCGTTTTATTTCGCTACTTGAAAAATAAATTCTAATGACGAAACGATTTATTATTTATTAAAATGTAAGATATTTTAGTAAAGTTCACGTATCAAACAGTGAAATAAATTAATCTTTTGGTTACAGTGAACCTTGTACATTAATCTTTTACTAAAGTAATTATGTGTATTTATTTAGGGAAAACTTACAGGATCAGGATATCCAACGTGGGCACCAGTTGGAGTTTCAATTTCAGGATTCAAAACCATCGAATGGAGTTGGTTGAAACAGAAGGATCATACACCAATCAGATGATGCTGGATTCGCTCGATGTCCACGTCGGACAGTCTTACTCTGTTCTCGTCACAGCTGATCAAGATGCTGCAGATTACTACATTGTTGCATCCCCTACAATGTATGATAGCGGCAGATATGGCATTGGTGTTCTACATTATGATAACTCAACCACACCTGCTACGGGGCCTCTTCCAAGTGGCCCTGATCCGTTCGATGCAGAATTTTCCATCAATCAAGCTAGATCAATCAGGTAAGTCCCTCCCAAGTCCATTCAACATATTTTGTACGATATGAAAAAAAAAATATATATATATATATATATCGTACATTAATTGTGTGACAAATTTTGAATCGTCGGATTTCTTTAAATTTTATCAGATTTACACATACTTTCTTGAATATGGTTGACAATAATTATTCATAAACCAAATCCTTGTTGAATTTGATTTTTCCAAATGTACATACTACTGGTTAATGTTCCATAATGAAAATTTTTATATTCTGTGCTTTTAAATTTTCAAGCAAAAAATGTAATCTAGCATTGATATATTCAGCTAGCCAGGTTTGTCCTTTGCTTATGACCAAGTGTGACGTCCATATTTTAGATTTTGACAGTTTAATTGCTATAAAACTCAAGTAATTTTACATATCTTGACACATTATGAAGAAAATAAAATTGAATAACGTAGTTTAATACTTCTAGTTAGTATTTAATGTTTTTTTTTTTTTTTTTATAATTATCACTCATTAACTGTTATACATATAAAATCAATGTCATTCAAGTGGTGAATAGACAGAATTGTCACGATATTCAGTCCAGTAAAATTTGACCTATCATCATGTGCTTTCAATTTGGTTTTAAATCATAGTTGAATTGTAATGAATCTCTCATCTACTCATCTATTGTTCCTTATATACCTATACATGTATTTTGTTTTTCCCCCCCTTAAAGGTGGAATATGACTGCTGGAGCAGCCAGGCCTAATCCACAAGGAACTTTCAACGTAACAAACGTGACAATATCACAAACTTTCATTCTTGGATCTTCATCAGCTGATATTGGTGGTGTTACTCATTACACCGTCAACAATGTTGCATACCTGACCCCAGAAACCCCCTTGAAATTGGCCGATCACTTCGCCAACACGTCGGGAGTATTTGAACTCGACGAATTCTCTACTAATTCGACGAATTCTAACTCGGAACTAGGCACATTTGTCGCATCCGGGACTCACAAAGGTTGGATAGAACTTGTGTTCCAGAACGGGTTTGATGACATGGATTCTTGGCATTTGGATGGCTTTAGCTTTTATGTTGTTGGGTAAGCATACCTTATAAAAGCCTTTGATCAGTTACATCAATGTGGTCTCAAATTTTCTAAGTTGGATATTGAAATGTATATACTTTGGTTGTTCAGTTTTGGTTTCGCGGAGTGGAGCTCAGAACTCCGAACGACGTATAACCTTTACGATCCGGTTGTCCGGTCCACGGTGCAAGTGTACCCTGGAAGTTGGACTGCAGTGTATGCATACCTGGACAATCCTGGGATGTGGAATTTGAGATCACAAAACTTGAAAAATTGGTATCTGGGACAAGAGCTTTATGTGAGAGTTTATGATGCTGATCCTAACCCTGCCAAGGAAAGGCCAGCCCCAGAAGATCTCCTCCTATGTGGTTAGTACTGTCACATATGTCAACCAATTTTTCTCATCCTTTTAAAGTTTTTTTTTTTTTTCCAGTCATTATAATCCTTTTTTTTTTTTTTTGCCCTTTTTGGCTATGTATGCATGCACCCCTTCGAATTACATGATTTTGTGACATTTTTAGTTTATGGTTTTTCTTTTCTTTTGATGTTGTTTTTACAGGGAAGTTTGGACCCCAAGCTCCAGCTCCACCTCCAGCATATTCTGGGCCACCATCTAGTGCATCTACTTTACAGAGTGCATGGTAATTTAATTTGATGAAGTAGCTCTTATTATTTTATTGATTTTGAATATTTCTCTTTGAAATTCTTTTTCAATTCGATGTTTAAGTTGCTAATCTATTTAATTTAATTTTTTTTTAATCTCTTTTGTGTATGCAGGTACCACATTGTGATCATGTCTATTTCTGTGATTCTCTGTCTTTGTCAATAGGTAAAAAATGTTATTCTGCTATTTAAAAGTAGACTAGAAAGCAGTTTTTTCCTTTTTTTTTTTGTTCAAAGAAAATTGTGTCTCTTGTTTTTTTTTTTTTCTTTTTTTTTTGAGGATAAATTGTGTCTCTTGTTTTATTCATATTTTAGGAAATCAATCAACAGGGTCTAAAAACAAAGCCACTCTTCTTTGTTTCACTCCAGAAATAACATTGTAGATTAGAGTGTGAGAGGGCTGTATGGTAACAACATAATGAAAATGCCAAAATGGTATTCACATTTTTCCTAGTCTATATAAAAGAGATACAAATCTAGCTTAGCATTTGAATTTTAATTCTTATGTACAAATATATAATCTGATACCACCATCATCTCCGAGATCTTAGAGACACATAACATATTGCTTAGATGCATGACATTACTCAATAGCGGCTTGGGTCCACACCCACCGTTTTAAGTGTCTCTGCATTTCTAGATCTGCAATTAGGTAAAAAAAAAAAAAGAAAAAAAGAAAAACCCTCTATATGAGCAAGAGATAATATTTAGTATTGTGTAAAATTATGGATACAATCATTAATACTGTTCAATACAAGCTACATTATCACAACACTGTATGAAAATATTTTATTGGTATATATGAATGTTACATACTCTCTAAATGCATAGTTTTCTCTACACATAATCACTTAGCTATTGGTTGATGAACCCTAATAACCGAATCAAAAATTATGTTAAATTACGTAAACCCTTTTTTATAATAACATGCGAGTCCGAAAATTAACATGTGAATATGTAATTAATTAAAAACTAGTTGTGATTGCTAACATACCGAGTAAAGGGGTTGGGTCGAACGGGGTCAGGGAGAGTGGGATCAGCATCCTGGATGTGAGCCACCTTCCTGAGAAAGGACTTGTTCACAAACTTGTCAGCGGAGCTAATAACAGCATCAGGGTCGTCCACCTCCGGCATTGTCTCTCTCTTCTTCTTGTTTATGTTGACGGCTGGCGAATGTAGGAGTTGCTGCTTCGCGGTGTGCGTCGCCATTGTCACTGCAGCCACCACCATTCCCATCACCATATAGATAGGTGCAAACTCTCCCTTCATAGCTAGACCCCTGCCAACAAACACGAGATGATTTGGCTTTTATGGTCTCTGCATTTATGAATATATACATATATATATATATACCACGACGAAATTTCACTAATAAAAATGAAGAACTAATAGATTTACAAAAATTATTTTTACTTTCTAACATGATCCAATACCAACTTACATCCTAAAGTCTCACAAAGCACTACATAAACAAACTAGTATGCTGATGGGCAATGAGAAACTTGTGCTCCAAGTTAGTGTGAGACGTGGTCTTATAAAGAAGGGAGCAAATTGGCTTTTTGTATTGGTTTGAACGTGGCACGGTTGTGAGCCACTCAATTAACTCCTAATGATTTGAGTGAAAAGCTTTTTATGAATAGAAGAAATGGGCAGAGATTGAATCATACACATATAAAATGAAAGACTATCTCTTTAGAAAAAAATGTACACACGAAAGATGAAATGCTTAGTAACCTGAATTTAGACTCAGCAGAATGGGCAGCAGCATCCACGGTAGGTGTAAAAGCTTTCATTTTGGCAGCGGTTGAAGTTGCAAATGATCGGTTTGATCGCATCTGGGTAAGCATTGATCTCCAGTACTTCTGCATACACCCCAAAAATTTCCATATCACCAAATGCAACATTATATGTCTATATACATATCCATATGTTTACACATAATGTGACACATGAAACAATCAAATTAGAGAAATAATATGATCCCATTTGAAGAGAACATATTTTCAATTTATTTTTCAGTTACTTACAGTTGCCCTCAAAGCCATTGCGTCAGATATTCAAAGTAAAAGAGTATATTTGGATATGATGAAGTTTTGGGTATCGTTTATATAGGGGATTAGGCAGAGAAATGACACTTTTTTTTGGTAGGATATCAAAATAAGGTAACTGTAAAATTATAGAGTTTATCGGTAGATCACCTGGTAATAATGGCAACCGTTTGTGGAGACCACCTTTTATTCCTCAAAGTTGGTTGCAGAGTTTGAATCCTTGTATATCGTTCGGCCACAACTTTGTTTTCTGATATGCGCTATCGTGTCAGGTGTTTACTCGTCCAATAATCCTTACTTTTAGGGAGTTGATGTCTCCCCACAACTAAAGGGGGGAAAAAAAGAAAAGAAAAAGCCTTTTATTTTATCTAAGAAAAAAGTATACTTTCACTTTTAAGAAGTAAAAATTGGAGACTTTCCATACATTCTCATGGAGTTCGACTTCTGGATTTGAAGTTTAAAAAAGTTCTGGACTTCGACTTTGGATTCAAAGTTTAAAAAAGTCGTCCAGTCAAAGCGCTAGTTCAACCACTTTCAAACTAGTGTTGGTTTGCGATTTGTAGTAACTTTCCAAGAAATTGTTTGTTCAATGATTTTTAGACGTCATTCAATCATTAAAAAATTACGTCACATTATTTAGTACACAATTTTGTTCATAAAATTGGTGTCCATGGTATGTACTAAAATTTTGGTTAGTAAAATTGGTGTCCACATACTGACCATTGGAAGCAAATTTCTTCTTAAGCTTACCATCCGAATATAGCAGTATATTCCAATCAAATAATTGTGCTACAAAATCAAGATTCACCACTTTTTCTGTTCACTAACTTGGCTAAATCTTAGACCTTCGATATGATCCAGAGTATTAGTGCATATAGAAAGAAAACAAATTTAAAAGCACGTCTCCATGCCATGTTGGAGTTACCTAAGACACAGCAAGAAAGTAAGCGGTTAGGATTATCCAAAACCTGAGGACAAGAAATACTATAAGCACAACTTATTCTTAACAAGCAAACTATTTGGTAAAACGAGAAGCAATTAACTTAAAACTCATTTCAATACGGTACATTAAATGAGAAGGAAACCACAAGCCACTTCTACAGTTGACCAAACCACATTCACCGAGTGCCACCTTTCTTCTGCTTAGCCTTCTCAATAAGGGGCCTCAACTGCTTCTTTTCAGCAAGAAGCTTTAGGAAGTTGAACAAAAAGGGTATGTAATTGTGTTTCCTACGAATGTTTTCGGTTCTCCATTTCTTGAACTTTTCCTCCTCGATCAAAATCTTCTCGGTGGCACCCTCAATCCCAGAATTTACTTCCGAAAGAGATTTGTTTAGTGTTTCAAATTTATTACTGTCTACCGGTCTCTCAGACTGTAAGGCAGTTATCTGCTGCAAGATACGCTCCCTCTTTTTCTGGAGCTCTTTGAGCTCAGCTGTGTATATCTCTTTCCTGTTCTTGATAACTGCCATGAGATTGAATCTTATCTCACTTTTGGAGTACTTCTCGATACGTTCCTGGATTACTGGTTGCACCAACTGTAGCCAATCCATGTCACCTTGCCCACCAGGGCACTGCCCAAGGCTAATGGGTCCCTCCTTTAATCCATCAAGCTCATAGAGCACACCATCAACAGGCAGATAGCTTATGAAGTGGTACACGTCATCATCTTTGCCAGCAGCCTTCTGCTCCTCAGGAACAAAAGGCTCAGGTCTCGCGAAACTATTATGGGCAATACGTATAGATTCACTGTTGTTTATTGCCAAACCTTTGAGTTCCGGCGGAAAATTCTTTGAAAAATCTTTCAGTTTCAATAGTTCAGGTCCAATGTCAATATCTGGACAGTTCATCAGAATGGACAAGATTGCTTGAGTTGCACAAGCATTATTAATAACCTAAAACAAGATGCACAAAAATAGAAATAAGAACAGCTTATAAAACCCGACTTTCACTCTGGTGGCACATCAAAATTTCATGAAACTAACCTGGCTGGCAAAATACAAGTTAGGATTTGGATCCTTGATTACAAGGCGGTCGTCCTTTTCCCCTGGACGCCATTTGAATAGAAAAATCAAGCCATATACAGGCCTGTTATGGGGAAAGAACTAAATTAGTGTGGCAGTAGAACCTAGGTTTCAACTATTTGTCGTCACAAAAGGATGGGATATATGTAGCTAAAATATAAAAACACTATCAACTCACCTTAGGCTGTTAAGAGAATCAATGTCCAATGAATACAACTCCTCGACCTGCCAAAATATACCAGAGGCATTATAATGGCGCACATGAAATTGCTCTAACTCTAACAAGATGAAAGGACCAGCATAAACACGTTCATAATGTACAGTAAGATTTCTAGAGCATTTATAAGGGCAAATATATAAAAATTCCAGAAGATATATCAACCATCAAGCTATGATTATTGCCTAGTAACCATTTTATATTTATATGTCATATTATTTAATGAAGGCTTACCTGCACGCCTTTTACTTGCATCTGCTGGATAAGTTCCGTAAACACCCCTGAAATACAAGGCAAAATCATTAAAGAAATGTACTTCTACTCATTTACAGACACCCTACAAATCACACATCACTGCCACAAACAGAGACTCACACCCATTGCAAATGACTGCCATAGGCATTACATATGCCACGTTGAAGTGGCCTCAAAATCTCGAATGACACGTAGCATATTATATCAGTTTACTCTCTCTCGATGCTCTCAAATTTGATTGTTTGATAATGATGATGGTTATATTTTTTTTTGGTTTCTCCAATGTATATTACTTGTGTCCTCTACGTTCAATCTAGAAAGTGACTTCAACTGCATAAAATATAAGACCTTGCAAAAGATAAAAAATTTATTCCTAGGTTGAATATATAGCCAGAATATCGATTTTGAGGTGAATTATATACAAAATTTTTTGTTGGATGATGTTGCTGTAAAAGAATCACATGATCAAGAAGAAATGAGCAGTTCTAAATGTAATACCACCTGCCTCTCAATAGCATTCATTTTCCAAGTAGTATAAAATCATCAAGAGACAAAGAAGAGAAAACAGAGGCTGGCCCTGATACACAAAGGACATGAGAAGCACCCAAGTAAAATAAAGCTAGCTCAGAAAATCCAAACCGTCTAGGACTCAACAGGTGAAGAACATTTACAACAATTTCCAGATCGAATCCACATAAACAATGACCAAAACTCTTCATAAAAATTCGGCCATTTCATTAAAATAGCACAGTAATGTAAGATGTAGCACTGACCTATAAAAGGAGATTTAAGCAGAGGACAGAATGATGCAGAACAAGATTAAATAGTTAGGAATATATTGGTAGGTTTTATTTTAAATGAGTATTTAGTGTTTTAGTATGTTTTCAATTCTTAGATTTAGTTTCCTAACTGTGTCCAATTTCCTATATACATATAAACAGGCCATCGCGTGTGTATTATTTTTTAGATTATGATTGAATGAACTACAAAATAGTCAGATTCTCTCAGTATTTATTGTTCTCTTTCTAACTCTAAATTCCATTCTCTTCTATCTCTCTAATTCTTCATCTATCGTCTCTTTTCTACCTATTCCTCTATCCTTTCTCTCTGTTCTTTTCTCACCCTATCCTACATTACATAAACTCACAATTATATAAAGTTTATAAACACTAGCTGATCTAGTAATACCCACAATCAAAATATCCACCCAAGCAATCCAACAAACTAGCTCAACTTATTACCTCACCGAGGGAAAAAAAAAAAACCCTCAACCCCAATTTCTCCAACATACACACAATCCAAGATAAAACATAAAGAAGGTCCATATTTTTCCCAATAATGGTTTTTCATTATATGAAATAATATCTCTCTCCCACCACAGCATGATTTTATAAATCAAAAAAATCCCAGAAAGTCTCATAGAAAAGGATATAAAGGGAATAATACTACCATACCTGGGTCGGACTCAATCGTGCACCAAGACATGCTTGCAAATCTTGTACCACAAACTAGTGAAAAGAAAATTTAAAAAAATCGAATTAAATTTCAGAAAATTTAAATAAAGATTGAAAATTTGACAGTAATTACTCAAGTACCAAGTACCAACTCAAGGCCCAAGCTTGCATATTTCTCTTCACGATTAATTAATGCATAATGGGAAAATCATTAAAAAAAAAAAAGATTACCACTATTATAAATTAGTCAATGGGATAAAATTAACAGGAATACACATGAACCTAGAGCCATATTAATTAACCCAGAACTCCATCAAGAATAAATACACTATAATCCCAAAAGAAAACTACTGAGATGGCATAAATATACATATATATATATATATACACACACACACGAGTAGCTACAGATGCACCGCTCAGAACCCAGTTCCCAAATTACAGTAATTATTATTATTATTTTTTTTCTGGGTTTAGAGAAGAGTTTTCATTGAATTCAAAAAAAAAAAAAAAAAAGAGTAAAAATTGAAGCTTGAAAAGTCATGGTTATGGTGGTATTGATAGCCATCTTAAAGGTGAGCTAAAAAGAAGAAGAAGAATTAAGAAGGAGAGAGAGAGAGAGAAGAGACCAGAAACTGAGACGAGAACGGTGCTCTCTGGGCTCCCTGCCTCTGTCGCTCTCTGTTGCTTAGTATGCCGCTACTGCTGCAGCATAGCACTTTTCTTTTGGGGTTTATGGCACAACTGGTCCTTCAACTATCCAACTTGTGTCAATTTGATCCTCGAAGATCCTCAGAAATCCAAATGTGGTAATTAAGTCCTAAATTTTTCAGTTTAAAATAATTTAATCCATGTTTAAATTACAACTTACAGTTAAATTTCTGACAAAAAACACAGTAAATGCCACTAAATTATTGCAAAATATTAATTTCTTTTAAAGTTTTTGTTTTGGAATATATTATATTTCAATTGTTATCGTTAAGTAAATTGGATATTTAGTTACAAATTTTTGAGTTTGGTCATATACTAAGTTTTGAGCCCAAAAATGATCAAATAATTAGTAATCCCTTTTTCATTCAAACGAGTTTCTTACAAAAATTCAGGCCCAAAGTGGAAAAAAATTGAAAAATTATGGAAGAGCTAAGTAATTTGAAAAATCTCTAATTTATTTTAAAATAACATTTTAAAAATTTATTTAAAAAAATATCACTTTTCAAAAATACGTAGAAAATTACCTATTTTTTTCAAAATTAATATTTTTCAAAAATACTAAATTACTTGAGATAATTAATTTGATTACCTCAAATAACTTCAAAAGTACTCGAATTACTTGAGATAACTAGTCTGATTACCCCAAGTAACTTGATCAATTACTTTAACTATTTAATCAATTGATAAAAGTAGAATTTTTCTAAATATTTTCAAAAGTGATATTTTTCAAAATAAATTAGAGATTCATCATAAAAATTTAAAATCTGGATCTTTTGAGAGAAATTGACCTAGATATTACTAATTTAGAATAAAATGACTTTTTTAGTAGTTTTTTTCAAATTGACATTTCTATTAGTATCACAAATTTCACAAATTATATGACGATGAATCACATAATTTGTGATTATAAAATTATAATTTTTCTAAGACTAATCAATAATCACAAATTGTGTGACCCCCGTCATGTAGGGTCACAAAACACTAAAACACTACTCGGAAATTCAATTTTCAAATCACTCTTAAAAAAAATCATTTTAATCAAAATTATTACTATTTATTTCAATTTCCCATCTTTTCAATTTTGTTGAACTTTTACCATATAGAATCAAATCTCGTCTTGTTTGTTTAATTGTTTTCTTTTCTTTTTTTTTTTCACAACCCTTTTTGAGTTCATATTTCAACATAGGATTATAAGGACATATTACTGTCTTCACTCTTCAGGAGTGCTCTTGGATTGTTTTTACTCTGGGTATTTGCATATTAAATGAGCTCCATAGAAAGGGGAAAAAAATAATCAAATATGCAAATATATATATATATATATATATATATATATATATATATATATATATATGGAGAACATCTTTTCTATTAAAATAAATTGAAACTTGTACACATCAAAGAATTATTTTTGACAGCTTTCTCATATGAGAAAGCACACTGGGATGATGCCCCAAATATACTCTTCATCTTATGAGTGATTATTGAAGGAAAAAAAGAAAATAATGTTTTTTCTTTATTCTTCAGAAACCTTGAAGAAGGTATAGGACAAAATCAAGTTATTGATACCATCCATTCTGGGATCCGTTTCAAACTCGGGATCAATGTAAAAGAACACCTGCGAAAGTAGAGTAAACTTAATAATCTGATTCTGTTTCTGAGGCAGACAATGCAAAGATGATTACTTACAGGCATGTCGATCTGCTCGCCAGGAAGAAGCCGCTGCTCCTCGAAGCAAAAGCATTGTATTTTATTAAAGTAAACTGCAGCCTTTGAAAAATAACGAAAATAGTAAGAAAACTCAATAATCTCAAAATTTTGACTTCTGAGACATTCAATAAGAAAGAGAAATTAACTCTTAACAGCCAAAACACCACAAGAAAAAGGGAACGAGGTTCTTGTAAGCATGAAGACAGCACATTTCTTAATATTAATAAAAACCAAAAAAAAAAAAATCAAAAGAAACAAATATAAGTTTTTGTATTTCGCACTCCAATATGAAGTTTTCGCAAGATGGCTTTCGTGGAATGTTAACCTTTTTTGTTTTTTTTTTTTTCACTCAATTCGAAAGCAACTACCATAACTAAAACCGTCAAAAGCTCACCAATTCCATCAGAATCTACATAAACAGTTTAGCGTGTCAAGAAAGATTTGGCAGACTGTAGATATTCCTAGCAGCCCAGATCTTAAAAAAGACAGCAGTAGTCTTTTAAATTTAGGCATTTATCAAAATCAAAAAATTTAGGCATTTATCAAATTCAAAATCAAAATCCGAATCCTACAGTTAAGGAGAGTCGTAAATATACTAGAATGGAGGAATCTTGCTACACCCCCCACCCACACACACCTCTCTCTGTCTCTGGAAATATGCTAAAAAGACCTCAGTAATGAAAAGAAAGATGAAGAAAATCGATGAAGGCACACAATGTAGCCAAAGAAACAACAAAAGAATCAAGCAATGAGACCAAAAATGCTGTTAAGACAAGAAGGCAGTTCAACATAATACACCGACCACCAGCAGGAAAAGCATCCATGAAATGGGTCCGACAGAACTTATAACTGATGACCACTTAAGTAGGTTTTATGCTGTGAAATTGGCAAGTCCGGAAACATGGAACAAGTATGAACAAGATGACCCCCTATAACTTCTGAATGCATAAAGGCTTCTCAACGATAGATTTTGTAATACAGTGAATATGCAACAAATATCTTAGAGTGAATAATTAAAACTAACATTGACAAAATTTACATACAAGATGACTCCATATAACTCCTGACAAAATAAAAGGATGCCTAAGGGCAAGATTTGACCTAATACCAGTGAAAATGCAACAAATATCTTAGAGTTCAATATTTCCAAGTAGCACCGAAATAGTTTAAATCCAAGTTAACCCCACGTAACTCCTGACTAAATAAAGGGGCCGCCTAAAGTCGGGGTTTGAGCTAATACCACGGAGAATACTACAAGAATCTGAGTTCAGCCAAAACCCGTACAGACATGATAAGTCATAATCTTGGGGAAACAAATAAACAGAGCACAAGTACCCCTCCCCAAACTTTTCGGGCATACATAGAACATGTTTCTTAAGATGAAAATGCAAAAGGAAATGGAAAACACACAAGTAAAATAAAGAGAAAAAAGGACAGTCCATATCTTCTAAAAATTTCTCCAAATTGTAAAACACATTACTTACAGTCACTATACCTTGAACAATAAAGTGAACACGCAAGTTTATGAGAGAAGCCAATATTTATATTCATGAATTTAAATATTACTGCATGCAATACAATTGCACTCATCCCAGAGTCAATTGCATTAGAAGAAACAATATCGGTAGTTCAGTACCTTCATAGGTGTAACGTTATAAGTAGAGACACCAGTTATTGGAGTTGAACTTCGATTTTCAGCAGTGTAAAATGCAAGAGCACTTTCTCCGGGCTTGACCCTCACCTGTAGTAAATCAAGAAAGAACATAAGAGTAGAGCACTCAATTTTCCAGAAAGTACTGGATGACTGAAAGAGCTGTAGCTCATTTGGGGGGGGAAGAGAAAAGAAAGAAGATTTAATAACAGAATACAGCAAAAGGAAGAACCTCTCTTTGTGTAGGAATAAATCTCCATTGCATTCCATCTGCCACATCAGCATTAAACTGCACCACTATCTCCCTGTGCAAGGAAAAAGAATTTAAATGTGCATACAGAGTCTAGAAGAGAATTAATTCATTCAGAATTCCAAGCACATAGAAGATAACTTATATTGAACCCCAAATCAAGTAACTTCTCTTCGATCACTGGTGCATATGCACAAATGTATCAGGACTGGATGCAACTGTGCGTATTAAAACACAGTGGTCATATAGAAGAAGAGCATGGTTGAGTCTTAAGAGTGGATATGCAGTGTGGTTAGTGCAAAACTCAGATCAGGTTATTTAGGTAAAATCCGCCCAATCTCATAAAAGAACTCCCACCATAATTTAATAAATAACAATCAATATTTTGTTGACATACTAAACAAGCTGAATAGCAAACTTCTCTCAGTGTTGTACTATAGATGACAAAACAAATCTAAGATACTCATGGCACGAACATAAGACAAACTCTGTGTGAAAACATAACGCAAACGAGATAAATGCTTGATGACAAAACACAAGTGTCGTCGAACAATGCAGTGTAGACTTCACTATGGGCAATTTGGTTGGAGAGAAATTAGAGGACTTCTGATGATAGGTCTGATCACATAACAATAGTTTTGGATCCAAATAAGAATTTGGTTTCCTTTGGGTATCGACTCTTAAAGGTTTGCTAATTTTCCCATTATTTTATTTCGGGTGCACAAATGTGATGTATAATTGATTTTCTAGAATTGTTGTCTTTGTTTTATTGTTCAATTATGGGAGAATCCTAATTCTGATTTTCCAATTCTGCATAAAGATTTTCCAAATTAATATTACTTTACATTTCTTATAAAGGAAAAACAAAAAAAAAAAAAAGAAGCAAAACACAAAAACGAATGAAAAAGGAAAGACCCTCAGAGTTCTACTCGACCAGTGCAAGCAAACAAACAAAACAGTTTTGAATAATAATGTATATGCTCCTTAAAATAAAATACACAAATAGTTGAGAGACAAATTTAAAACCCCCCCAAAAAAAAACCTAAACGTTAAGGGGATAGATGACAGCTTTATCAGAGCATACCTTGAAGTGACTGTTCCGTCTTTAGCATGCCGCGCAATCTTTTCCTCAACACTCTACAAAAAAGAAACGGTGTTGTTTAACTGACAAGTGCAGGGTGCAAGGTTGGAAAGAGAATTTATAGGCAATAGTATCGAAAGAAAATTATATCTATTTATTTTTGTAAGAGAAGAAACAATTATTGATAAAATAAAATCACAGACTATAAACGAGGAGACGTGACATCCCCACAACTAATTCAGAGCAAATATTCTCAATTCCTTAAAACGTCAGAAAACACCAAATTCTTGAATTCTTTTACATTGATTAGCCACATTGTCAAAAATCCTTTAGTTCTTCGAGGCTATAATGACCAAAATATGCCAAATACTGCAAAATGAATGGTAAACTCCCGAAAGTTGTTTACACCTCTTTTTTCTAATTATCTGTTCCCATATGAAGGTACCTTTTCAATTATATTTTTGACCTTCTCTATTTATTGTACATTCATACAAACTTTTTATTGTATACTAAGGAATATAAAAAGAATTCAAGGTTTCCAATGGTTGTCTACACCTCTTTTCCATTTTCTTTTTCTTTTTTATTTTCCCAACAATTATGACTTCCTACGTGAGAGTATTTCTCAATAATACATTTTACCATCTCAACTATACTCCTCGTAGTTTAAATAAATATATAGATGAAAAAGACGTGTGTGTACATACAATTTCAAAATCAATTAAACCTTTTTTTAGGTTTTGTTATCAACTACATCAAAGACAACTCGAAATGCTCAAACAAATTTGCTTTGCACTCAATTCTATCCAAAACCATGCTAATAGTCTGCCGATATTCATATCCTTCATCCCTTCATTGAATACTACTTCCCTCGATATCAGGAGAAAAGGGATGAAGAGCTAGAGAGAGGGAGGGGCCAAGGGGAAAAGGAAATGTGAATTTTGTTCAAGATGGAAACCCTTGACTACTATACTACATCCAGACAGCACGAGTGTTGCTTACCCAAAACACCGGAACTTATTCAAATAAAGTTTTACAGGCTGCTAACTTCTCCCAACTATCTTCCAAGGATTGACTGTGTTAAAACGTAAAAGAATAAGCAAAACTGGAGGGGAAGTTGTAATATATGTGTGTGTCTACACATGGATACTTGTTAATAAGAAAATAACAAAAACCAGAATAAAATCCAACCTCACGACGTTGGACAGTGCCCCCATAACCTGTAGCTTGACAGAATCTCCTGTATAGAGGAACAGCTGCGTAGCTACATCCAACCATTACAAAGACTAGTGCAGTAAGATAAAGAAGCATCTTCCTTGATTTCTGTTCTTTAGATGCAATAGATGCATAGTGATGCTGAATTCTAAACAACGAACAAGGTCTCCCGACATATTTAGTACCAAACGGTGAAAATTGACGATACTTATCAAATGAATTCGTACTGAATCCACGTATTAACTCTGATCTCCATATAATATTACCAAAATGCCCCTGATATCCATTACCGTCTGTGGTGAGAAAAGAACGCGACCACACTGAGTCATTAGGTAAACACCTAAATAAAGAGAAAGAAAATACAGGTAAACACCTAAATAAAGAGAGAAAATCATTCTTATAGAATTTATACAGTACACAAAATGTTCACAATCTTTTAGCTGTTGTGCAAAATGGTCGTCCGAATATTTTGGTTGCTCAATAGTATACAAAAAGCATAGCTCAAAAGTGTGGAGAATTTGCTTATATATGTTGAGTCTTGAATTGAACTATTTAATTTCACATAATAAAACAATTACCTGGATGCCAGAGACTTGTCTTGTAAATTTTTAAGGTAAGGCAAGAGATGTGCTCTTCTAGAAAGCCTTGATAACGACATGTTTGCAAAGATTCGGAGCCAGCGTATCACATGGTATACACCACCATCTGTGAAGAATTGTAACGAAGAAAATTATAAGATTAAGCTAAACCCTACTTGAATGTTGTTGTAGGACCCAGGAAAAAAAAAAAAAAAAACACAAAGAAACTAAACCTTAAAATCTCAAGACAAGCTAGAAGTTTCCTTTTTAACTCTTTGGTTGTCTTTTTAGCTTCTCTAGAAGTAACATCAGTTAAGCATAACACTTTTTTCCTTCCATTTTTTTTTCTAATAAAAAGTAAAACTATTATTAAAGATCAAAAGCTGAAGTACAAATAAGAGAAGAGGATAAGGCATCCCCAGGGACAAGAGACACAAAACACAGCCACAAACTGACAGAACTAACACAAATCTAAAGTAATATCGCTTGACAAAGTGATTTTCCAGCAAAGAAGAAAGTGGAAATTCACATGAGCAAAATAACATTTCACATCTGAGTACTCAAACTATTTGCACGAGAATTATCCAACATTTTCGTATAAACAACCAAACGTTGCATAGTCAATGATATTGGAAAAAAAATACATGTGAAAACCTAAATTGTGAAGGAAAACAAGTGCTTGGAATTGAGTGTATTTAACCTGAGAATAAAAAAAATAGCGAAGGAAAGCGTCTACTTGGAAGTTTAGTTGCACTATTTATTGTTGTTTACGATTAAAAAGGTCTCACAAAGACCACATATTTCTCACAGCCATTTCATCAAACACCAAGCATGCACTTTCCATACAACCGACTCTACAATAGCCACTTATCATCAAATTGTGAAAATAGAATTCAAAGTTCTAAATCAATCCCGGGAACATTTCTTAAAACTTTGCCGAAACTAGTAAATCCCTTGGTCAAAATTCTCAACAAGCACTGGACGTTGTACTGAATGTAGTGCGAATAATGGGTTTTGTACCTCAGTCTAATCTCTCCATTACTACATAGATTCTTACACTCAATTTTTATGTTATTCAACTTGCCTTAAGTTCTAGTTTCACCCAAAAACAAAAACAAAAAACGGAAAAATAGAAAAAAAAATGCAGAAGGAATAAGAGGGAATGGGTACCTGGAATTTGGACCGAACGATGATGGACTGAAGAGATTCTCTGATTCTGTGAAATTTCTGGCCTCGAGAAGCCTACCAATGAGATCGAATAGTGGTGTGTTATACGAAAGTAGAAGAATCGGAGAGGAAGGACGAACGAGGAGGAAGGAGGGGAAGCAAGCAGGTCATGCGACATGAGAATTTCCACTCTTTTATTTATGGACAAACGAAACGTCGTTTCACTGCAAACGAAACAAGAGAGAGAAAAGAGAAGACGACTTAGGAGCTGTTTGGCAACATAACTAAAAAATCGTTTTTTGTTTTTAAAAATAGAAAACTGTTTTCTGAAGGCAAATAAAGGTGTTTAGCATTGTTCTCTGAGAACCGTTTTTAAAAACAGAATTAAATAAAACAGAAAATTTAGAGAACAACAAAATGTTGTTTTCAAGGTGTTTTCTTAATTTTTTTCTTTTTCTAAAAAAAATAAAAATTCTTTCATATGACTTTCATATACATATTTTCTTGTAATTTTCTCTCTCATAATTCTCTTTCATCATTTTCTCTAACCACTTTCTCTCTCCTCATTCTCTCATCTCACTTTCTCTCTCTTCATCTCTCAATCCTCATATTCTCTCATCACTTTCTCTCTCCTCATTCTCTCTCACTACTTCCTCTCTCCTCTTTCTCTCGTATCATTTTCTCTCTCCTTATTTTATTCTATCACTTTCTCTCTCATTATTTTCTATCCCTTTATTTTTTTAATCACATTATCTCTCCTTATTCTTTATTGCTACTTTGTTTTTTATAACTTTTTTTATCTTTATTTTTTATCCTTATGCATTCTTATCACTTTCTCTCTCTTGTGTATTTTCATTAGTTTTTTTTTTCTTCTATCTTTCTCAACACTTTTTATTTCCATATTCTCTCTTATCATTTTCTCTCTCATTATTATCTTTCATTACTTTTTCTCTTGTGACTTTCTCTCTCATCATTCCCTTACTTGAATTTATATCTGGTCACTCTCCTTGACTTTTTCTCTCTAAATATATTTTTTATAATACAAATATGATTTTTTATATTTGTATAATTTTTTTCCCTAAAAAATATTTTTAGAAAATATTTGCCAAACACCCATTGTTTTCTGAAAACATTATAAAACAGTTTTTGTTCTCATTTCTGAAAACACAATTCTGAAAACAGAAAACAAAAAATAATGCCAAACAGGCCCTTATTTATTTATTTATTTAATTTTTTTTGTTAAAAATAACTCTTATTAGGGTGCTCTTAGAAAAATGATTGAATTTTGGGCAATTTTAAATAGATGTCCGTTTTCAAATACTGTAGCAAACCTGTATTTTAAATAGATTGTTATTATTAGATTATGTTTGGTGTACCTAACTAAAATAGTCTAGCCCTTTTTTTTGATGGTGGAAAAAAAGGGGACTACTTTGTGAGGTTCTAAAATAAAAATTTTGTAGAGGAATTATTTTATCTCAAATGCAAGATGCGTTAAAATAGTTCATTCCTCTTGTATATGCTTGTCTCGTTACACATACAAGACCCTATTTTATCTGTCCACTGGGGCTAGTTTAGTGGGTGGGGTGGAAATTGGGTATTAGGTCTGGAGTTCGACTCTCAAGTGCGAGAATTGTTTTCTTTTATTTATAATAAATAGATGCCATTAGTAAAGCCTCACTTTTAAAAATAAAAAACAAAAAAAGGCCCCATTTTATCTAAAAAACTTGAGTGATGTTTTCTCCTCGGGGATGAATTTGGATTTTGTCAATGGGCTTTTGGGTCTCAAGATTATTAGTATTGCATTTTTCTCATTCACACAAACAGATTAAGAATTTTTTTTAAAAAAAAGAAAGATTCTAGTACAAATTAAACAAATGCCCAAAAAAAAAGGGCACATTTTATACCTAATTAACGCTATTTCGCATTATTTTTTGTTTTCTTATCTCAAATTTGTCTTTTTAGAGATGAGAACAAAAAATTGTATTCTAGTGTTTTCAGAAGTTTGGCAAATGTTTTCTAAGAATAGTTTTTTAAAAAACAAAAAATAGAAAACATGTTTGAATAAAAAAAAAATAAAGATTGGGACACCAAAATCTTCCACGAAAAACTTACATAAGTGATGTGACATCATTTTTAGCAGCATAATTTTAAATGATATCGTTCACTTTCGAAAAAAGAGTAATTGAAGTGAATGCTACATCATGTAGTGTAAGTTTTTGATGTAAGATATTAGTATCTCTAGCCTTACTTAATTTCTTATATTGTTAATATTTTAATCGTAATATATGAATAGAAATATAATTTTGTTATTGAGTAAACTAGTTTATTACAAATTATAAGAGCTTGTACATTTTTTTTCCCTCCAAATTTTGGGATAACATATACAAATTTTTAAGGGAAAAAATTGTGTTATGAAAATTAGTAGTTTTTTTAATTTTTTTAGAATAATACTAGGAACACCGATATATATACATACATGTATATATATATATATTTCGAAAAAAACTTTTTTTTCCCTTTTTAAAATTTGTTTATATGTAGAGGTTCATTTCTATAATTACGGAATTAGGCCACAAGCAACATGTCAAAATCAAAAAATATAAGGGGACATTTGATATGGGGAGTTCTAAGTTTTCATATTATGGGGAAAGTAAAAGAGGGTAATTATTTATTTTCTCAATATGCTAATAATATCCTTTCATTTAAACTTCATTGTATCTAATAATTAAAAAGTCCATATAAATAGAAATTTAAAATTGCTAGAAAAGAAAAGTGAAAAAAAAAACAAAGGAAAAGCCTTTGAGGAATGAGAAACGTGGATGAATTTCTTTCGTTATTCACTATATTTACCTAGATAAATATACGAAGCTAGTAGATTTTTTTTAATTGTTTTAGATAATTAGAGTTTAGAGAAACTAATAAATAAACAAATCATCATTTATCAAAAATATCTCTTTAAGATAGGCATCTTCATCTACAACAAAGTCCTAACTAAAACGGAACAATAAATGAACGAGGTCAGTAAAATACAATAAAGATTATTTAGTTCATCTGGAATAAAAAGATGCATTTAAGAATCATTCCAAATTCCAAAATAGTTAAATCACATGCATACAATTTATATGCAATTTTTTTAACGTTTTTTGGTAAATACAATAAATAATTCTTATTTATGGCCATATTTTAACAGAAAATATGATATTAAAAAATCCTAATACTACATAACAAAAAAAAAAAGAAATTTAAGAATTTTCAAAATGGACATTAGATATTGGAAACGGTAATGCAGAAGGAATAAAAGATCCTGAAAACGAAGACGCAACATGGATTAAAACACCAAAAAAATACATAATACAATATGAATCAAACCCAATTGAAAAAATTTCAAATTTGACATATGATAACTTCAAAGAAAAATTTAGTAATTAATATTATATAAGATACAGAGCAATAATAACTCCAAAAAATAAAACAGCCGATGATATAAATAAATATATACTTGTCCTTAATACCTAATGAATAAAAACTTATTACAGTTATGACATAATAATAACCTCAACAGAAAACATTGATGAATTGAACCTATTATATCCTCAAAAATTCTTACGTACTTTAAATTTTAATAGTGTACCACCACATGAATTGAATCTTAAAGTAGGAACCCCAATAATATTATTAAGAAATTTAAATCAATCAATGGGATTATGTAATAGCACAAGACTTCCGATTACACAATTAACAAATAGAATCATAAAAGGTCAAATTATGAATTCAAATAATGAAAATGAAAAAGCATACATTCTAAGAATAGAAATGATTGTAAACGAATCCAGATGGCTATTTATTTTAAAAAAGCGATAATTTCGTGTAAAAACATGTTATGTAATGACAATAAATAAAAGTCAAGGACAATTACTAAATAAAATAGTTATTTATTTAGAAAAAAAAATCTTTACACATGGTCAATTATACGTAGTCTTGTCACATGTAACGACCCCAAAAGAACTATACATATTAATAAATGAATCCACCAATAAACATCCAATATATATTAAAAATATAGTTTACAAAGAAATTTTGCATAACATTATGTAAGTATAAAAATTACACTATCAATTAAGCATTATTGAAATATTATTCTAACATAAGTTTTTATATGCATCTTCCTAACCTTTTATATATCAACTTTTCAAATATTCTTAATACAATTTTAATGTTATTAAATTTTTCTACTCTGTATTTAAAAAAAAAAAAAAAGAATGGCAATACCAATACGATCTCTTAAACCAAATGAGGTTTATGCAGCAATAGAAACTTTTTTTAGTCGACTTTGGCACAACAATAACTATGCAACTGGACGATTGATAAATCTCGAATGTGTTTTAGTTGATCATGAGGTAAAAAAAAATACTATTAAATTACCTTATCTCATACTCCATTATAACTTAGTATAATTAATACATATATATTTTTATCTTTAATTTCATAAAATATCACATTACAATTACATTTTTAAAAAAAAAAAACACGGCATGAAGCAATTCATAGAACAATCAGAGGTCGAGATACAGATTATATATCACGACAAATAACTGAAAGAGAACTATATCAAATTACCAATTTCAATGTAGCACCGAACAAATCCAAATACAGAATCGTTCCTCATGCTGCAATGCTACAATTTCTCAGAACAATATCCTTCGCTCCAATGATAACGTTAACAATAAACATTCTAATATACAAATTTTATTTTATAGATTTTAACCAATTAACTTCAAGGACAGATGTTCACGATATATTATCAGGTACCATTAATTACAGTATTATTTCTTTATTAACATATACCAATATTTATTCAAATTTACTAATATCAATTTCCTCCCATTAGTACTAGAACACAATAATTATCAAAGAAAGCACAAAATACCTCTAATTATTCAAACACATAATCACATAACTAAGAAAATAAACACACAATATCAAACAAACAAACACTAGCACAATCCAACAAGATTTACTCCCTCCCCCAAACTTAGCACGCAAAATATTGGGAAATTAAAGAACAAAAGAATGAGTTTACAGATACTTCTCTCGTTGGCACATCGCCATAAAGTTTAATCTCCTTGAAATGGCACCAACTCCTTAGATTGCACAAAATACGAACATGAAAAAATAACATACCAACATGAAAAAATAAACACTTGGGTTGCCTCCCAAGAAGTGCTTGAGTTATCGTCTTCGGCTTGACTCAAGTGAACGCTCATCAAAGAGTGGTTGTTACCCATAACATGTGGCATACACCATCACGAATGGGTCTTTGTTGCAATGGTCCTCCAGCTTGACCGAGTATAGACAATAATCGCTCATAAATCCAAAATAGCTTGATTTCAAAGGATCGACTTCAAAGGGAAACTTTACCTTCAGTTCAAGCTCGTAGAGAGTGTAGTATTGAGATGGTGGCTCTATTGGCAAATAAGACTCCGTCAGTGGTATACTTGTGTAGACCAATGATGCGGCCAAATCATTGGTCTCGTGGACTATCCAAAAAAAGGTCTTGTAGTTCTTCTTTTTCAAGTTCCCTTAAAGATTCTTCAAAATAAAAGTATTCCAAATCAAACTTTGCTATGTCCTCTATTATTTGATAGGCTTCATCTTCAGGTCTCTCTTCACAAATTGGAAAGTTATATCTATCTCCAACCCAACTCCTACTTGTAGGATTCAAACCTTTCATAAATACTTGGAGTTACTACTACTTGGGTAATTCGTGGTCTGGTTCTCTACTAAGCCTTATCTTGAATCTTTTCTAAGCCATGTGTAAAGGTTCTAAGTCATATTAGGAAAATATTGTGAAGTTTTGGTGAAATCTTACCTTAACTAGCATCATGAACCAATTAAAATTGGAATTGATTGGTATTAATATTAACAAAAAAATAGTACTTCAAACCCCGACAACGGCACTAAAAATTTATTGGTTAGAATATGTAACTATAAATTCACACACTCTGTTGAAGTGTATACGGTTATAAGTAATATAGATATAGGAGTTAGAGTATCGAACCCACGAGGATTGATTACTAAGTCTAAGCTAAGTATTAAAATTGGTCAATCCTAACTTTATCCAAACAACCGAAATAAAGATTTTGAAGAAATAAAATAAAAGAAACTAAATTATCATTCAAATGAATAAAAGACAAATCAATAAGACAAATGTCTAGGTTTACTAATTCCCCAACCATTCTCTTGTCATGCTATTTCATAGTTTCTCTCTTAAATTAATTAATCCACTAGAGTTGTCAACCAAAAATTCGAATATATTCACAAAGTCTTTTCCAATACATAAGTAAAAATACCTAAACAAGCTAATATGTTACTTCTAACATAAATTGCCTAGATTCATTAAGTTTAGTAATTCTCAAATAGGTTGTATAACTCACATAGGTATATTCTTATCAGCTGCAAACTTACCCCAAACTAGGTAATCTTATGTTGTTTTACCTAAGTCTAAATTTCTAATCCCCTTTCCAAGCTCGTAGAAATTTCACTCAACAATCTATCTAGTGATCAATTAAATAGAAGCAATAAGTATAAGGTGAAATAAATAACTCAATAATAGATTTGATTAATAAAATAGGAGAGAAATAAATAAATACAAGTTATTAGGTTAGTTCATATCATAAAACTAGACAAGAAATATTTAGTTCATAATATAAATTGAGAACAATAGCATTTTAATACAATAGAATCAAGAAATAAAAATATCAAAGAGAAAAGAGTTTTAGAATTCTCCCTCTTTGAAGAGCTTGAAGGTGTTTATGGAGGTTATCAACCTCCTCCTCCAAACTTGGTTCTTGCTCTATTGAATCTTCTCTTAAAGATTTGCTCTTAATAATATCACTCTCTAAAAATAGAAAATACAAAGAAAAAACTCACAAGAAAATAAATAAAAGATGGTATGAATAAAGGGTGGTGTTGATGTTGTGGAGAAAATCAAGAAATGGAAGATTGGAGCTTGTATTCATCTTCTTCTTCCTCTTCTTCTTCTCCTTTCATGGCTGCCTCCTTCTCTTTCTCTCTTTCTCTCTATCCTAACATACCTCTTTTAACCCCAAAGATAGGATTTTAAAGAGGTGGCTCGTGCAAACCTAAGGCAGGCCAAATTTGGACCTTTGGATTGTTAAAAAGTTGATCCCGACCATCAATTATTAACCCAGGATGCAGGTTGTGGTGTCGCGGTACCATTTTTGGCACTGTGGCTCTAAAACTACCTGAGAGTTGGCACTGCAGCACCATTTTTCTACTGGTTTTGCCTCATTTTCATTATATTACAACCACATTAGATTCAACTTCGATTCCAATGGTTTGAAAAACCTATTTGTGAGGTAAGTGAGAAAGGCCCCTCAATCTGCCCTAACTCTTTATGCTCCAGATGATACTGTTAACCCTGCTAAAGGTAGAGTGAGAGGGAAGAAGAAGTGTGCCATTTTAGAGCATGCTCAGGATATGGGCGACATGAATCTCTCGATTCTATCTAAGACTTGCTCCTAAGAAATGGGTGTTAACTCCAAAAAATTGGAGTTATCTAGTACTATTATACCTTAAGTTTTACTATGTTCTTATATGAATTAAGTTGTTTAAACTGTTTTTCTTGTTGTTTAGATGTTTTGTTTGTTTATGTTGATAGAAGAATGAAATAAAGGTATTTAATACAAAATGAGATGATCGGGGCCCCAGCTGACGTCTCCAGACTCCCTAACGTTGCCCTCAGCCGCCACGTCCCTGTTCAGGAATTTTAACCCGATTCCCTTTCGAAGCTCGCGCTCGCAGCGCTATCAGACAGGCCTCCCCCATCTCTTAGGATCGACTAACCTATGTGCAAGTGCCGTACACATGGAACCTTTCCCCTCTTCGGCCTTCAAAGTTCTCATTTGAATATTTACTACTACCACCAAGATTTGCACCGACGGCCGCTCCGCCCGAGCTTGCGCCCCAGGTTTTGCAGCGACCGCCGCGACCTTCTACTCATCGGGGCCTGGCACTTGCCCCGACAGCCAGGTGTAGGTTGCGTGCTTAAGCGCCATCCATTTTCAGGGCTAGTTGATTCGGTAGGTGAGTTATTACACATGTTGGGATATTTGCCCTAAAAAACGGATTTCTAATTTTACCCTTTTAGTATAAACAACTTTCTCTTATATACAATTATGATATTTACTAGATTAAACTGTCTCAGTTAAATAGCTTATTTATCTGAAAAAGATTCCATGACTTTATTTGTGTATACAGAAACAAACATGATTAAGTATTAATTATGTGGAGACTTGTTTCTTTATCTAAGTCTAAATTAATTAGTTCACAATCTGTAAATAAAGATGGAATACTTTATTTACTAAAGATTATAGTGTTTGTCTATCTCAATGGGAATGATGTATCTCAAATCATTGAAGTGTCTGACTTCTGATAGAAACACTAGTATAACATAAATAAGTTATGTATATTGAACTGGACCATGTAATATAAAGAATTAGAGTGCCGTAACTCAATTTTTATATTACCACAAACTAGCTCTTAGCATATAGATTTTAATCCTTGATATTTAACTAGACTTGCTTTCATGAGTTGTAGCCTTTTGATTTGTTAAAAGACCAACCTCTATGAAATTAGAGGCGAACTCTGGTATATTGGAGGTTGTGATTTATGAATTGATGGGAACACCAAATAGTTAAGGACACTATACATTAATGTCACTTTAAGATTTTTCAAGATTCATGGAATAATTAAATCTAAGATCTTAGTATTCACTTTGTGAATTGGTTGATAATTTTGTCTAAATGGCCATTGAGAACAAAATTAATGACAACATTATTCCTTGATAGAAAGATAGTAACTTAAAGGTAAATATGTATTGGAGGGGTATTACGATAATTTAACTTATCTAACTACGGCATTGTATAGGAATTCTATATGTGGTATAGAATATACTAGATGGATCGGTTAATCAAGACTAGTTGATTAAATCTCTATAAAAGGCATGACATTTAATCTAAGAGTGCAGTATTGGACCTTTAGTGGAGTGTCCTTTTTACTAATAGTATTTATATAAATACCATAATAAGAGTTACTATGTATTTATCATACTATTAGAGCTTAGATTATTTGCATCCGTTAGGTCCCTTGTCTAACTCAACAAAGCTCATTAATTGGTTGGTAGTATTTATGAAATTAGTTTCATAAAACTGTGTAAAATAATGATTCTACACAGAAGTTGGTATTTTTATAAATAAGTTTCATGAGTTGGACATGTTTATAAAAATACACCTAAAGCCCAAATTGGAAAACAAGCTCAATCCTAGTTAAACTGGGATTAGCAGTTTTGGGCTCCATATATAAAATATATATGAGAGAAAAAACTGCACAGTAACTCTAAGAGAGTCACAGCATAACAGAGGGGGGGAGAGAGAGTGAAAAATTCGGCCACCATAGGCTAAGTGAGAAAGAAATAGTTTCTGACAATTTCACACTCCAATCTCAAGTCCTTGTGTTCCAAAGGATCAAGAAGGTATTCTTGATTGTTCTCCAACAGAAGATTCAATTTGGTGCCCACTTGCCTCATCAACCAAGAGCAAGAGTATAGATAAGAAGATCTAGGGTTAGAGATTTGATCACTATCAACAAGGAGATCAAGAAAGAACACGCTACAAGAGGTAAACCCTAATCTCATCTCTAGAGTTTATGTATCTAGATTTGATTTATGTTATACATAATCCTGTATGTGATATATTCTATGCTCATGAAAACTGTTTTTATGTAAAAATTTTAAAACCTAAATCCGCTAATTTTTCTGCTGCATTCATGATGTGATTATGTATTTTCCATATTTGCATGCATGTATGTTTTTTCCCTAAGTGTTAGGTCAAATTACCAGCAATTGGTATCAAGAGCATAGGTTCATATGTTTAGCATAATATTGATCTAGAATTGTATGATCTAGGTTATATAATTGAGTTTAAACAAATTTTTGTTTATGATAGTTAAATGATTCATAGTGATGAATGATAATTACGTATACTATTGATTTTCGCATGGTAAAAAAACTTGTGGATTGTGATTCTAGCAAAATTAGGTTTGGGTATTCTTGAATTTTATGATGATAGATTCATGAATATGTTTTCAATGAGTTTGAAAATCTGAATTTTTTTTTTCCAGAATTTTTGATGTTGTTTCAATTTTTTCAGCATTTAAGCAAAAAAAAAAATTTTTCGGCCTGC
>JXTC01000023.1:335088-395663 GCA_002914845.1 Trema orientale
GCGTGCGGGCTACCTCGGGTGGCCTGCATGCATGGCTCGCGTGTGCAGCGCACCGGCGTGTGGCCAGTGTAGCACTCGTGCGCGACCAGTGCTGCGCCTGTGCCCCGGCCATGCTCGGCCAGCACGTCTTGCGTGCAGCCACCGTGCCCAGTATGCGCCTGGCACGCCCCTATGGCACAGCCCCTACTGTACCAGTGCGGGGGCATGTTGTGCCTGTGGGTGGCTTGCAATCTCAAAGTCTCATCTCACATCCCGGTATTCTAATGGATCAAAAAGGTGCTCTTGATTGTTCTCTAACAGAGGATTCAACTTGGTGCCCACTCGCCTCATCAACTAAGAGCAAGAGCATAGACAAGAAGATCTAGGGTTGGAGATTTGATCTCCATCAACAAGGAGATCAAGTAGGAGAATACTATAAGAGGTAAACCTTAACCTCATCTCTAAGGTTTATGTATCTAGATTTGATTTATGTTATATATGATCCTATATATGATATATGCATGTTCTATAGTTATGAAAACTGTTTTTATATAAAAATTTTAAAACCTAAATCTGCTAATTTTTCCGCTGCGTTCATGATGTGATAACATATTTTCTATATTTGCATGCATGTATGATTTTTCCTAAGTGTTAGGTCAAATTATAAGCATCACCATCTTTCGGGTCCCGACAGGTATGCTCTCACTCGAACCCTTCTCAGAAGATCATGGTCGGTCGGCAATGCAACCCACGAGGGGATCTCGCCAGTCAGCTTCCTTGCGTCTTATAGGTTTACTAGCTCGTTGACTCGTACATATGTCAGATTCCTTGGTCCGTCTTTTAAGATGGGCCGAATGGAAAGCCCACAGGCCGATGTCCGGAGCATACAAATGCCGAAGCACACCATGACGGCACATGCTGGGTTCCACCATAGGGGGGACGACGTCTCCGCTGGCATATCGACAGCCTAGGCTTGGGCCGCCCCTTGAATCCGCATCGGTCTACACCCAGAGTCGATCGACGGACCCGCTCTCACCGTTCCACATCTGACCGGGGTACATTGCCGGCCCCCATCTGTTTCTTTCCTAAGAATTTCAAGCACTCTTTGACTCTCTTTTCCAATTCTTTTTCATCTTTTCCTCATGGTATTTGTTTGCTATCGGTCTCTCGCCAGTATTTAGCCTTGGACGAAATTTAACGCTCGATTCGGGCTGCATTTCCAAGCAACCCGACTCACCGATAGCGCCTCATGGTGCGACAGGGTCTGGGTAAGACAGGGCTCTCACCCTCTCCGGCGCCCCTTTCTAGGGGACTTGGGCCCAGTCTGTCGCTGAGAACGCTTCTTCAGACTACAATTCGAACGTCGAGGGTACCCGATTCTCAACCTCGGCTGTTCTCGGTTCGCTCGCCGTTACTAGGGGAATCCTTATAAGTTTCTTTTCCTCAGCAGTGCTTTGGGGTTATACTGAGAAGCTCACGAACTGGGATTTGTTTTGGTAATGGCTGGTAGAACAAAGGAAAAAGAAAAAGAAAGCAGAGCCTCCAAGAGTTGTCAACATCCATGGCTTTCACTTTTTCGATGACGAGCTCCAGCGATGAGGGACGTCTAAGAGATTGCTAGTGACAAGGTCTAATGAAGATTCCTGACCATGGGGTTGGGTGAAAGAGGACTCAGTCCGTCCTCTATGAATGAAAAACTTTTTTATATGGTGGATTTCATAGTACATTAATCTGAAATCTACCTATTTGGGTGGACTCAAGATTACCCCAACATGGGGGAAAATGAATACCACTGATATCACTTTTCCGAGGAAAAAAAATCACAACTCTGCTACCGAATGTGGAAACCTTCTTACATTCCTATTCCTGTTCTTATATTACTCTATACCAAATACCTCTCAGAATTCAATTGGAAACACTGGGATGGTGCCAACTAAAGGGACTCTAACGCTAAAGTCAGTAATCAAATCTAGAAAGTATGAATACAATAAATCAAGTGAGCAATCAAAATAAAGATAAAGAACAAAGATTAGTCCTACGACAAATAAGGCCATACCACCCCTTTTCTCTTGCATGCACTTTGAGACAGTAACAAAAGAATATGTCTTGAAGGCCAGTTATCAGCCCGATTCATTCAGCCATAACCTCTATAGCCAGTAAAGTACGCCAAGTATTTGACATTAACTGGTTTGGACAAATCACATGAAAAGCACATACCTCCCCTACCAGCTAGGAAGTGGGAGGCAAAATCTAGTTTTAAAAGTAAGCTCATACATGCAAATCGAACTCAGTAGTTTGAGTCTGCCCTATCATATTTGTAAGGTGCATGTAACTTTACACTATAAGATATTGTATATACACTATAGATGTTGATAAGTCCTTTTGCATCTATCTTCAACTTGGGATTTTTATTTCCTAACAATAGGTCCCCACTCTTACCACCTGGTGAACATTTGTCACCAATCTGAGGACTCTTATAGGCTATAAATAAGGAGTGCTCCTCTCCTCATTTTTCTCATTCTTGCACGAGGTAAGCTCAAGAGCACTGGGGAGTTTTTTCAATTCTTTTGGAGGGACTCATTGGTAAGTTCCCTTTCCTTCGAATGTTTTTTAGGTTTTATTCAAAGGTTTTTCAAATCCTTAAAATCCTTCGAATATTTTTCAGAGGTTCTTAAATCCTTTGAAGGTTCTCCGAATGCTCTTTTTGCATGCTAGGTCTTTACTTCGATCTTTCATTCATGGTTATTCTTTTTGGCATTATGTTTTTGCTTAATCTTATGTTGCATTCTCATAATCATATTTAAGACATAGTTTGTAAGATTAGTGCACATGAATGTAATTAGGATAGATGCTCCTTATGACATTTTTCTCCAATATGACTGCTTCAAAATTTATGAAGGATGAATGACTGCTCCTAGCTATGGTTTCCTTTAGGATGATTGTGCCGAATCATATATTTCTAGGATAAATACTCCTATTATAGTATGGCTATGACAATGATTGCAATCAAACGAACCTAAAATGAATCCTAGGATGAATGCAACTCGATCAAGCTGTCTTAGGATGATTGAACTTGAAATATATTATTCTAGGATGAATGCTCCTAATTTAAGTATTGTTATGTTGATAGGTGCAATTAGACACATAGTTTTAGGATGAATGCATTTGAAGGTAAGTGCACCTAGAGCTTATTCTTTCTTTGGGGAAGTTGTTGCTTTTGCTTCTTTTCTTTAAATGCCCTATTATACTTTTCATGTAGTTGTTGCTTTAAATATAAGGGGATGCCCCTACCGTAGCCATCCCCTTATATTTATATTTGTATGTAGTAGGATTTTTAAATATAAAATTTAGGGGATGGCTACGGTAGGGGCGTCCCTACGTAGGGTCATGCCTTAATTATCGTTGGATGGAAATCTGTGGGGAATAACGGAAATCTGTGGAGAATCTATTTATATACAGATTCTCATCCAACGGTGAATAGACAGGGCCCTACGTAGGGGTGCCCCTACTGTAGACGCGCCCTAAATATAAAATGCATAATAGAGCCATAATCTTGACTTATATATACTTTAACTTTTGGAATTTAGTCCCTAAAAAAAACTTTTAAGTATTATAAAAACATCTAAGAATATAAAAACAAGAATTATTGAAGAAACAATTGAACAAATTTTTTTTTTGTTAATTTTAATACAAATGAGAGAAAAATTGATAAACAAAAGAACGAAACGTTAATTTAGTTATTATTAAATAAAATTACAAAGAAGTTTCACACAAAAGGAAAAAAAAACCCTTCAAAAAGGGGGAAAAAAGAAGAAGTATAAGCTTCATTGCTTAGACAAGAAGATAAATCTTCCATATAAAAACTTCCCATATAGATAAAAATACAAACTTAACAACTAATTTGATTTTAATTAAAACTGTATACACCATATGTATATATATAAGTAACATGACTCAAGAAATTATTTAATTTAATTTTGTCTTCATTTTTCTATTTTTATGGAGGTTTGGAATGTTGTGAAATTAAGAATAAGAAAAGAATTTACAAATTCCATTTATTTTCTTCTCAATTTTGATTTCAAAAATTGAATAAAGAATAGAAATTTAAACTTTAAATTGGTCCTAACTGAATGAATAAAAATGTAATTTTATATCTTATATAAGGGGCATTGTTGAAAGAAAAATAATTATAGCGGGGCAAATTAAAAATTCACAAAACTTTTACACGTAATATAAAAAAATGAAAAATTTAAGTGGGGGCATGGCCCCAACTTGCCCCCCCTTTCCCTCCGCCCCTGATGGTATATTTTCTTTGATTGCTGTTCTATTCCTAACACATTTCATATATTGTATTGCTTTTTCCAGTGATCTTTACTTGTTTCCAATTTTGTTCCCATAATAGGCACTAGCGACACCTCTAATATATTTCCATCTTAATTTCTTGAGCACTATAAGTTATAACGGCCAGCTCTCTAATAAATTTCGTCTTATATAACTATGAAAGAAACTCCCTTTTGTAGTCGTTGATCACTTCCTCATTAGTAATTACAATCATCTCTAATATACTAAAATTTAAGATTTGAATCTCATAACTCCTTAATTTATTTATTTTTTTCTTTAATATTTTGGCCAATAAGAGTAACTCTAATTGTTCATGATTTCGTCAACTGGGGCTAACTCAGTTGGTCCAAGGTTTGAGGGTTGTGTGTGTGTTTAGGGGGGTCAGGGGTTCAAACCTTGGTAATGTGTGTGTGTGTCATTTTCTTTTAATTTGTAGTAAGTCGTGGTCATTAGTTAAGCCCCACTTTTTAAAAAAAAAAAAAAAAAATTGTTCATGATTTCGAAATAATATTTAGGCTGCCAATTTATTAATTAACAAGACGTGCACATAACAAAGTCAGCCAAGCTAAAAATAAAACTTTCAAATTTCTATAAAATGTCGGTAAAAGGATCATATTCAATGCCCAACTTTTGATTTTTTCCCCCCTAACAATTGAACCCTATAGAAGTTTCTCCTAACAGTTACAATTAAATATTATTTTGTTTTAAAAAAAATTGTTGAAACTTTCTTTTTTCTCTTTGCTGGTAGTAACTGTTACATATTAATTGGTGAAGTTGTGGACGTAACTGTAGCAAGCACGTATTTCTTTATGTGATGTAACCTTTGCTTAAATTAATGAGTACCATTCATATAGAAATTGCTGACTGAGACAATTAACATACATACTTGTTTGTCTATTGTGACTATATATTATTCTAAGTTCTCTTAATGTTAAGTGTGTTATTTTTATTTTCCATTTTTTGACAAGGAGTTGAGGAAGGTGTGTGGGGTTATGTATAATTCTCCATTCCTCACGTAATATTGCTTTCTTAAATGCCTAATTAAAGTTGTACTAAACGTTCACTATACATACATCTATAGTTTTTTATGAGCCATGAGAATTAAATTAGTCTGAGCTTAGAGCACTTATTGCACTCTATATTGGTTTTAACTAGTTTACAAATTAAAAATTAAAGTCAGTTCTAACTTAATTTTCTTTGGCACTAATTCCAGGACTAGCCAAACCAGATTAAACTAGTCGTTTAATCTGTAACCTCACATGAAGCCTTATTTAACTCAAGAAATTGACCAAATTAACTCTTTCAACCCCAAGTTAGCACAAGAATCCATCAACTAGGCATAATGATATATAGTAACCTCTTAGAAAAAATTTCTCTCTATATCTTTGTATCTATCACTCTTTGTCTGTTTGAGGTAGATAGACACCTAATATCTTACTTAAAAACAGCTAATGATACTTAAAAATGGCATAATAGAAGGACCGGGGCTTTGTTACAAAGCTCAATTTGTTTTTCTTTAATCGTGACTTATTATGCACATGTGATTATTATCGCCAACTTTGTGCTGCATTGATCTGACACATGATGCTGATCATATATTAATTGTATTATTTTGGTTGAGTATNAAAAAAAAAAGAAAAAAGAACAGTTAAGAAAAATATTCGTTACTCTATCTTTACAGTCCTACCAAATTAATAACCAACTTGGCACTTTGGATTTAACAAATGTTTGGGAACCCCAGAACATGTCTAATAGATGTGAGCAACTAATTTTGCACTACCCAAGTAAAGCATATAATTAATGAAATTCAATATAAAAACGTTACAATAAAACGAATACATATTCAAACATTAAATATAATAATATAACATAAGCTAGCTAGCTAGCTAATAACAGATATAATCAGCACTAGAAAAATTGACATATATAGCAGTGGAGTCAATGATTTTTAGAATATTCTATGCTGCATTCTAAGGTATGTGGGCCATCAAGCAGTGGATAATTTACAGATATTGCTTAGGTGTAGTGATCAGTAGGCTAGTAGTAACTAACAGGAGGGTGGACCAAAGCAAAGAAAATGACAAAAAAATATAGCCAAGGCCAAAGTAGAGGCATTTTAAAAAAAAAAGTGACTATCTTTGTTATGTTAAAAAGAGAAAAAGGACAAGAGGTGGATTCATGTGGGAATTGCAGTAAACTCACTGCCTTTCTCTCTACTTTTTAGTGTATTCTTGTCACTTACATTAGAGAGAGAAAGAAAAGAAAGAAAGCAGCTGGCTTTCTTGTAATTGAAACAATGGAACACTTTTTTTTTCTTTTTTTAGATTATTCTTTTCTTTTAGCTAAAATGAAAGAATGAATGAAACTAACACAATTGGAAAGAAACCCAAAAGAAAAGCATCAATTAAAAAGGATGCCCCATCATGCACTTTTCATGAATCGGACTAATTAACCCTTTCATAACAACACAATTAAATTGCATGTAACAACAATTGCTCAAGAATAAGACCTCATCAATTAAAAGAATTAAATTAATGAATCTTCTTATAACTTTGCATTTGCGAAAAAAAAAAAAATTTGTCAAAATAAAATTAAAAAATCTTTACGGTATAGTGATTCACATCTTGATGACTTGGAGATCAATCGTGGGACATAATAAACGTTTGATGAAAAACAAAAAAAAAAAAAATTTAGAAATTGAAAAAAAAAAATTTGTAACCTCTCTTTTTTCTTCTTTTCTTAGTAATGACAATCCACCAAAGCCGGGGCGGAGAAGACGAGAGTCGACGATTGTTGTTGCTTCTGTTGTTGTTGTTGCTGTTGTTGCTTCGCAACGAACCCGAATTTCGGCTCCCGTTGATCGTCTTCGGGAGCCGGAAGATTGAGATCCAAATCCAACGACAAAACGTTTCTTGTTTTGTTCGCTTGCTGTTGCTGTTGATGATGGTGGTGGTGATGACGTTGATTATGATTATGATTATGATTATGATTATGATGATCATGATCATTATCATTAGGCTGATGATCCAACGCCATCAATTGAGTAGTAGCAGCAGCAGTAGTATTAGTATTAGTAGTAGTAGTAGTCAACGACAAAGCCGTACTTGTCGTTGTTGTCCCAACGGACGCCCGGTGCCGCCTCATGTGGCCGCCCAACGCTTGGCCGGAGGTGAACTCGGCGCCGCAAATCGAGCACTCGTGGACCTTATTCGCCTTGTTGATGAAATTAGCACTACCTCCGTACAAATTAGTACTACTCCTGTTGTTGCTCAGCTGAAGAGAAAGCGCCGTTGACGAGATATTGTTGTAATTGTTCTTATTGTTGTAACTGTTGTTGTTGTTGTTGTTGTTGTTGTTGTTATTGCTCAACGGCGTCTGATCTTCGTCGTCGGATGGCAATCCAAACAAGTGGTGATTCCTCTTATTCTCGAGCACCACCGTCTGATCCGCCACGGCCGCCTTCGGCTTCTTGTGGCTCGCTCTGTGTCCGCCAAGCGCTTGGAAAGAAGGGAATGTTCGGTTACAAGTCCTGCACTCGTAGACATAATACCCTCCGGCTGCGGCCTTAATATTATTGCCTGGTGCGCCGGGCGCCTGCGTCGTTTCTAGGAATTTCCGGCTGTTGTGCTTGGTGTAAGCCCCGACGCCGCCGCCACCGCCATCTTCGGCCACGGCGGCAGCGGCGGCATCAGGAGGAGGCGACAGCTGTTTCGGAGGTGTTGGCGATCGCCTTGAATGGCCTTGCGCGAGCAGAATCAGGCAATTGGCCATGTCCTGATCCTCCTCTTCCGTGCTGTCCCGAATCTCGGCTGATGTGGCGGGAGACGGCGAGTTGGCGTTTCGGTTATTATTGTTATTGTCGTTGTTATCGTCGTTGTCGCTGCCACCGGAGCCGTTTCCGGTGGAGGAATTAGTGGGGAGGGCGGCGAAAGGGAGCGGCGATTGCGGCCTTTGGCGCTTTGTCCGCTTGCCCTTATTGACGACGAGGCCGGTTTGTTCTTTGGAGACTGTGGTGACTTCCTCTTGAGCTGTAGCTTCCATGGTAATCTCCCACAGGCCACCAGCCAGAGAAAGAGAGAGAAGATTATGGAAGGGTAGAGAGGAAGCAAGGAGGAGGAGGACTATGTGGGGTTTGGTTTATATATATATATATATATAGAGAGAGAGAGAGAGAGAGGAGGGGAGTGAATTGTATTAGTTTAGATTGTGGAGTCAAAAGGAGACCCAATAGAACAGTAACTGTGAATTAGTCCTCTTTCCCATTAATCTTTCTTTAGTTTCTAACCACTGATCAAATGGTATTTATATTTATAGTACACTCTAGTTGGAATGAGATAATCTGTGTTGTATATTTAGTGGTTTTTTTTATTGGGTCTTTTAGAATACTTATTTTTCTTTTTTGGAGAGAAAGTGATTGAGTTTTAGTAAATTGAGTTAGGAACACACAAATTAAGCAAAAGAAATTGATAAGTAAAAACAAATAACGGAAAAGTGGCAAAATTAGATGGAGGAATATAGGGGAAAAAAAAAAAACAAATTAAAAAAAAGAGGTAAAGAGTAATTAGATCAAGGGAAGAGATTGTTAAAAGCTATAAGGTCCGTTTCACACTCTCTTTCTCACACTTTGCCAACGCACTATTCACGAAATGAAAACAACCCCATCCATCTAATTTTGCTTATATATAATGGGTGCACGTTATCAGCGTGCTACGTTCACTTTCACTTACCATTTCATATGTAAAACCCCTATTTGTCACCCTATTTCTTCGTGACATATATGGTCTTCTATAACATTTTTAGAAGAGAACATCACAATTTCTCTCCTCTCATAGCAAGAAATTTTTAATGTTATAGGTTATTTTTTTTATAATACTAATACTAATTATATATTAAAGTCTATTATTGTATGATAAAGGAAGGTACAGATGTCACTAGCACCGTCTGATTAAGCATAGTATTGGTATTGAGTAGCTGAAATTGTAGAATTGCCTCCACATGGGTCACCTACAGTATATGACTAGTTGCATATTATCAGTCTATTTAAATTAGTGTACACTTAAAACGATTTAATATACACATATATATATATATAGGTGTTTCTTTAACGAAATACTTTGGTTTCTAAGTCATTCTTTCTAATAGAAGGCGAGTAATGAAGTCATTATTTATTCTTGTTCAGTCCAAATAAACCTTGATATAAAATGTTCTCTCCTATACATTAATAATCCAAGGAAAAAAATTATTAAAATAACCTTTAGCTAATGCATAGTATATAGATGTTTTGTATTTTACACATATATGGAATTACCCTAACGTAGCTTTAGCTATTTACATGTGTATTTCTTGAACCAGCTTCATTAATGTAGACTGAAATATAAAATCGAAATTTCCTCTTTAGTATTTTTTATTTTTTATTTTCTTACTTTTGTTACAAAGGTTCCCTAAAACACAAGGAGATGAAAAACGCCATAGAATAGGGGAAAGGAATATAATTAAGGATGATATGGAGGGAGATATAGCATGTTCTTTCTTGTGATGGTTAGAGAACTTTCCAAAGGCGCGTGTCAGTTAACAGTTCCACAGTGAACTTACACGTATTCTCGAAGAAAAGACACTGCAAAAGTACAGCCTCATACACATGTGTATATACTAATATTATATAATATATATGTATTTATAATTTTTTTTATGTATTAATATTCTAGGGAGAGAAAATGAGATAGAGAGAGAGGTGCAGATTAAGGGGGGTGTGAAGGCAAGCAAGCAAAAGGCCATTACTTTGCCTCAACGATTTGTGTAAGAGATGATTGGAGTGCAAGCCTGGAACCACGGAATCTGCGGTGCTCCCCCCAGTCCCCCACTTCCCACTCCTTCTATATTTCTCTCTCTTTTCTTCCTTTTTTTTATTCTCTCTCTTCCCCTCTCTCATTATATTATATATATATATATTGGTTATAAATATATATATTATTTCATGTTGTCATGCTTGCATGACCACCCATTGCATGGATTTCTTGTACAGTCTCCTATATTTTTGCTTTCTCACTTCAAGAATTGGCCAAATAATTATCTTATTTAGGGATATAGACTTTTTGTCCCTTTTATTTTATTTTATTTTTTCTTTAGTGTTCGGAATTTCACAGCTTGCACACTAAAATAGAAGTACTACTCCTACTTTTAAGGATTTTCTTTCTTAATTTCTCTCCTATATATAATTTATTAATTAGTAAACATTTGCCCTTTTCTTTTAGCTAATCCCACTAAATTCAGCAATAAAATAAGATGATCTCCAAAATAACTAGCTAACTAGTGGTTAATTTATAATATCTAACTAATAGTGCTAAAATCAGAATTTCAGAAACGTTATGTGTAATATTTGTAGTATTGTTGAATCTGTACAACTATATAACCTTTTGCCATCAATGTCATGAAGAGTTTCTGTAGAATTTGTATGCGAAATAATTGTGATGCTGAAACGGGCAGTACAATAATAAGTATGTGAAGCTTTTTACACCACCAAATTCATAGCATTCTATTGGTTCATTACCTTGTTATCCATTATCCTCCGTTAGTCAGTCTCCGAAACAACTTTTTTTTAAACTATTGTATATACACACTTATGTTTACTCTCTTGTTATATATATTGGTTGCCAATTTAATAGGTACTTTTTTTTATCTATGTGTAGAAATTTTTTTTAGCCGTTGGATCATCATCTAATGATAATTCAACGATTATAATGAGGTGCATGAAAAGACGTACATTATTAATACTATTTCTCACTCCTACTTTTTACTATAAGAAAATGAGTAATGCTATGGGGCACCTGTGGTGCCCAGTACCACAGTGATGTGTCAGTTTGTCACTGGATGATTTAATTAATAAACTGGGTCCTACGTAGGCCCCACTTAAATTATAATTATGATTAGCCAGTGACAAACTGACACATCACTGTGGTGCTCAGCACCACAGGTGCCCTATAGCATTACTCTAAGAAAATATGCATGATAAATTTTCGTTGGCTAAAACGATATTTATGTATAGGTAAAAATAAAAAAATACCTACTGAATTGGTGCTCATATATTTATTTATATACATGATATATATATACACACACAGTGATAAAGCTGTCTATTCTAATCCTTCAGATATTCAATTTCAGTTTCACCAAATTTTACTACACAATAAGTTAGGACCATCCTAGAATTTTATAGATCTCGAGTGAAATCCATTGCCATTTTAAAGAAAATGTACGTATAAGTATAAAGTGTGTACGTACTATATATAGTTAATTGAGTTCGGCTAAGAAAAAGGGGTTCCCCTAATAACCACTCATTTTATGTACTTAGAACCAGGCCACTACATTAGGTCTCACCAATCTGCCACTAAAAAGGTTATTTCCATCTCTAATGAAAATGCATGCTATTCATAAGTACTTCTCATATGTGGTTGCTATATATCATATATGTAGTACTCTAAAAAAAGATTATAGTTGGCTTCATTTCTACGTGATGAAATTTATTTATACCAGTTGTACCGATCTGATATAATTAGTTAGATCTTGACTTTCTTTTGAGTTCTCAATTGTTCATGTATAAACCTCAATTTCAAAATAACCATTGGTGAGGAGCTTCTATATTTTGAAGTTTGTGATCACATTTTTTCTGATATTAGGATGATCCTATCAACACTACAAAAAGAAAGACCTCGATTTAAGGTTTTCTCGATCAATCAAATAGTTTTTTTTGAGACCAGTTATGCAATTTGTTCTTTTTGTCCCTTAGTTCCTTTCTTTCGGTTTCATGCTAAAACCACCCCCCGGGCAAAAAAAAGGATGAAGTAAGTTTTCATGTGGTATAATATTGTGTCCTTTAGTCTAATTTGTGACTTTGACATATAAATTTGTTAAGTTAGAAATCATCCCTCATTGAATACCTAGCTTATCAATAATTTCTTGTAACATCTACGTGGCAGACAAGTTTCATACAGTATTTGTGAACCCGTGGGTCAAGATAAAGTAATTTCCTTCTCATAGTGAAAGAACATAAAACCAATCAAAAACACAAAGCTTCTGGGCATTTTATAACATAGGAAATTGGATAAGTATCTTTGCGAATGTTACACGATGCCTTATTATGTATGTTTTATTGTTGTCTCCAATCATTCAATTCATGTGCCGTACGTTGACCCTGCCTTATATACAATTTGTCATTAATTAATTAAGCATATGTAGCAAATAGGCTATTACAAATAATAGTATGTTTATTTGATAATCAAATTCACCTAAAGTGCGGGATTATAAGCTCAAAGCCAATCATTGAGGTTCTCTACTCTTGGTTGGACGGTTCGTATAGATGACAAATGTCAAAGATCAAATTAGCTAAATTCTTTTAAGATGACGATAATTATGTTGAGATATATCTCAATATACAACTGTGGAATTTTATAATTGATTCAGGTTACTATGGAATATTTGAAATCAACAAGTTATAATTATCAAGGACAAAATTAATAATTGTTAAAATCACTATGTTCATCGTTTAATTAGTGATGAACAAATTATATGCTACTATTTCTTTTCGGTAGTTATAAACTAAAGTTTGTTCAATATAAACTTTTTGCCCTTTTCTTTTCAAGTGGTTCTGTTGAAAAAGGGGAAAAGTCGATAAAATATCAGCAGCTACTCTGTACAGTCAGCTATTATAATTTATATTTATTTATCAACTAGCTAAGGGTGTTCCTAGCTCTTTTATAATTCGTATATATCTTATCTTATATTTCAATGGGTCAGTTGGAAAAGGGACAAAGTTGTCCATGAAAAAAGGAAAACCAAAAGCTAGAAACCAAAAAAAGTAAAGAAAACTGAAAAATTTCCAGCTTTATCTTGCTGAATTTGGAATTTATAGATATATATATGGAGGATTTCTCAATGGTTACAATTTTTTTGTAACCATGGATGGGTACTTAAGAAAATAGTGATGGCATTAAAATTTTTTGGCCAGCATTAAATGTTTTTGGCCAACCACCAAACTAACCACCACCGTAAGATATAGATCTAACGGCTTAAACCATTGTAACCATCTATGGGTAAATATTATTGTAACCATTTAAACCAAACCCATATATATATATATATGTATTTTTGTATATATTTGTCTATATACAGACATACATACAGCATATAATTTCACAAATTATTATTTGTTAGTGAGCTGTGCCCCAGTTGACTTACATTAGGATTAGCAAAAGGAAAGTCCATGCCACTACTACACTCGCATAATTCACAGATCCAAGTCAACAGTATTACCAAAACATGTACATATCTTATGTATTTATAAAGCTATGAATCCTACATATGATAATTTCTCAAATATCATTTAAGTGCCAAGTACTTGCTTGGTAATATTTTATTTTTTCTGTTTTTTATTTTTAAAATAAAATAAATGATGAAGATTTTGTCATACAACATTTTGAGAAAACATTTTAACATTTCATTTCATGTTTAAAACAAAAATAATAAATGTTATTGGCAGGTCCTAATTAATCTTCAATTTTGATTTATCATTTAAAGTAATAAAATTTATCACGTCTTTTTTTTTTTGAGAAGAAAATTTATCATATCTTATCATCTCCAAATATTGCGCATGCATATACAAAAGTAACATAACATTTTTTCTTTTCTTTTATTTTCTGTTCTAGTATATAGTTAATTAAAATTTGATCCGCGTACTATAGCATGACGCATGCATAAGTGGTAGGTTGTTTAATTTTATAAATAATTTGGCAATTATGTCAATGGATGAATATGTGATATGGGCAAGTTCTTGGCGTGAGGAGCTATTTTTGGTGGGCGGATTGTGTGCGGCACGTAAGGATACCCAATGCCAATATATAGATATTAAACCAAAGTACCCCAAGAAAAAAATGAAAAATAAAAAAGGTTTTGTATAAGGGGACCGTGGGAATTAATAAGAAGCAAAGGATATATCTTTTTCTCTTTTAGATCATGGGTTCCTCTTTCTTTAGGCCACCTCTCTAGCTATACGTACGTAGTACATCATAACCATGTTTTAGAGTATTTATCAATATTTATATATAGATATACATAATTTTAATGTGTAGGTAACTATAGTGGAACCAACAAGAACTAGCTTGGAAGAAACTGCTAGGAAAGCATACACAATATAGTACGAACTATATATATATTACCGACTTTGAATAATATTCTATATATTGAGGTTATATTATACTATTTGTTTCACAAGTCATCTGTATGAGAATGGAGACAGAGAGGTTTTGTAGCTTCTCAGCCACTCAATGGAGCATGTTTTTTGCAACTAAGCAACCCAATACACTCAAATAAATTAATTGTATATGACTGACCTTAAACCTATTAATGTGTTATGTATATTGACGGTATCGATAAAGTCATACTATTTTTGTGTCATAATTTCTATGGAACATAATTCTTTAGTTTAAAAGAAAAAGAATGTAATTGACTATAAAATTAAGCAGCAGTTAAATTAATTTCTTAAAAACAGTTTAAATCAAAATTCTAGACCATGATGCATACTAATTATGCTTCTATATATATATTGGTTCGTTACGAAGGTAAATGGCACAACCTGAATAAAATGGTTATTAGGATCATCTCCACCTAATTCCTATTGATTCGATGTATAGCTAATTAATTAAGATAAATTTCTATTCAAATGTAGATCCAATAAAATGTCCATTTTTTTTTTTTAATTTGGCGAGATTATTACTTCCATCTATAGTCCCATGCATAAATATGTTTCTAAATCTCAAACTAATTACTGAATATAATTATGCATCTTTTTCATGTATGGTATTTTCGAAGTGTGGAATTAATGGTTTGAACTGTTATCTCAAAGACTAGACTTTCTTCATCAATCATGTTCCTATAGGTTTTATTTATAATAAATACCAATATTTGACATATATATTTTACCGCAACATCTTAATCTAATCAATAATGAATGTGAGAGAGAGAGAGAGAGAGAGAGAGAGAGAGAGAGAGAGAGAATTGCTGCTTAGTTAAGCTGACTTTATAAGTAATAAGAGTGAAGTGAGATAGATTATACAGTTCTGGAAGAAACCCAAAAAAAGAATGACAATATGGAAATTAAGGCATCACAAGTGGGGACCTTAACTGGAGTTTATATGTGACAAGATAAAATAAATGAGTAAATAAATATTAAGAAGCACGCTTAATATTTTCTCTAATCTTTTAATACTTTACATTTTACATCTTAATTTGTACATGACGGGCCGACATCCACAATCATTATCCGAAGCTGTACAAATCTAATATGAAATTAGTGTTCAATATATATATATAAATGATTTAGTAGTGATCATCAAGGACATTAACATCCCCACAGCACTGTCCTTCTCCCAATAGAGAATTTTTTTCGAAATATGAAATTAGTGTTGATTATGATATTTTTTTGATGTTTATTATTGTTTTCTAGCTCTTTTTTACACGGCTTGATCCCCGTGCTATTAGACTGGTTGAGAATGTAATTTTGGTACAAGAATAGTGACAACAAGTACTATATGTATTGTATAAGATTATTCAACTGTTATTAATCAAACTATTGGAGATTTAATTGAAATTTTTTTTTCTCGCTCTCTAGGGAAAACGACCTAATGCCTACTCCATTCAAGGTTTCCACAAGGGATCTCATATTTTCTTTGTTAATGAAGCCTATTTATTCTTTTTTTTTTCGGGTGGATAGAAACTTGATATATAATTGCTATGCTTAATGATTAAGTTGATCAGAAATACTATATAAATTTACATCTATCAGCAAGAGCAAACATTTGAAATACGCATATATGCAAAGCGCATTTCACCAATAAATTGATCAATGTAAAAGCGTTTTGATCGATTGCAATCAAATGTCAATCAGTCTTAAAATTAATTTCCCAAATTAAGATATAAGTTCCTAATTTAGTCTGTTTAAATTTAATTCGTTTCATTTCCTTTTAACGGTGGCTTGGTTATGCATGCAGTTTATCGTTGTTTTAGTTTTAACTATATATACACGTGAAGTAAATAACTTCCAATCAAGACTAATCAATTAGTCAGGTGACCTAAACGATAATGGTAGATGTCGACTATTATACAAGTTTAAATTAGTGTAATTTTTGAGTAAGCTTACCAATTATAAGAAGTAATCTTAGAATTTTTATTTTCTAAAACAATAATGCTATCAAGATTTTATGCGTACAACTCTATGATAAGATTAAATATATTATAACTAAAAATTCTTAAGAGAAGTATGCTTTAGTACTAATATAATGGTGTACAACATATTTTAATTTTTTAAAGTCTATTTTGGCATTTGTTTGAACAACTTCTGGCGGTGACCACCATGATGTCATTGTTGATTTCTGAGAAAGGGACAACAAATTTGAAATGCTTGGGGGTCACTCTCATCCCCAAAGGTACTAGGCTAAATTCCATTTTTTTTTCATATATTTCTTTAAAAAGGCCAAAATCTCTTTTGTTTCGCACTTTCGCTCAAACACAAGCACTAATGCTGGATCACTAGTTCTTTTGTTAAAAGGGCTGGTTCATCCTATAAACACAATGACACAACATGACTTGTTCACCGCATATAATTCAACACACTAATGCACAGGCGTGCGGAGTTTAATTTAGTTACAAGAGTCGTGATAATTAGGATCATCTTTCAATAATGTTAGTCATAACAAGGAAGACAGGTTAAAGTTTTGTATATATTAGAAAAATTAACACCAAATAACTACTTTGGGTGATAAAGAACCTCTTTTCAATAGTATTATTAAAAAATTAATTAAATAACTACAATCAACCAAGGTCGAACATATTTAATCATGATTAATAAATTTTTGGTGATAAACTTTAATTTTCACGTATGAAATTACTTAAATAACTATACTCGACTAATATTGAACTCACTCGATTATGGCCAAATATGTTCGACCACGGTCAAGCACAAATCTAGAGAACAAGTCACTTTCTAATATTGCACTTTATTATGGTCGAGTGTATTCAATTGAGGTCATTCATTTTCTACCTAAAGCTTTGTCTAGATATTCGATTACGATCAAACCTAGAAAAATACTATTTGTTAAAATATATTATATTCGAGGAAACTACTCAAGCTACTTAGGATAACAAAGAGTTACTTGAGTTAACTAGTCCGATTACCTCAAGTAACTTATTATCCTAAGTATTGCATCAATTAGTAAAAAATGATTGTTTCTAAATATTTCTAAAAGTGATATTTTTTATAAATAATTTCTGAATTCTCCAAAAAAATTCAAAATTCGGGATTTTTCAACTTTTTTTAAATTTTACCATATAAATTGAAATATTCCCATAACAAAATGATTTATTTTTAGGCTAATTTTAAATAAATATCAATTTTTTAAATGCTATAGCAAAATGACCAGTTAGTTACACGTGAAGATACCAAGTGTATGTATCTAGTATAAAAACTAATAAAGGAAATTTGATTTTATATGGTAAAATTTCAACAAATAAAAAAGAAAAAAATTTGAGAAATCTCAGATTTTAAATTTTTTTTGGGAAAATCATGTATCTATTTAGAAAAATATTACTTAAAAATATTTATAAAAAATAAAATTTTTAACCAACTATTTAGCTATCTGAGCTAACTAGACTAGTTAACTTGATTGATAACCCTAAATAACATGACTAGTTACCTTGGGTTAGGTACCTTTGAAAAATACTAATTTTGAAGCAAAAGTGATATTTGCCCAAATAGTTCTGAAAACCAGTATTTTCTAATAACTTTTAGAAAATGACAATTTTTAATAAATTCGTGATTTCTTTAGAAATTCGACCCATTTGGGATTTTTCATTTGTTTGGACTCTGAGCCTGGATTTTTATAAAAAGCCAAAACTAATATATTTTTTTTTATAAATTAAAACAGGTGTATAAGTAGATATACTAAGTATAAAAATATATATACTCAAATATTTAGCTATACAAAGAGAAAAATTGATATTTATTAAAAAAAAATAAAAAAAGAGAACACGTTCTAATCCCCCTTCTCCCCCCTAAATTTCTCTACAAAAAAGAAAAAAAGGGAAAATTTAAGTTTATATGGTAAAATTTCAAAAAACAAAATTGCAAAATCCCGAATTTTAAAATTTTTAGAAAAGTCAAGAATGTATTTAGAAATATACTATTTTTAAAAATATTTAAAAAAAATATCACTTTTAACAAATTGATAGGGTACTTGGGATAGCTGGACAAGTTACTTGAGGTAACGAGTTTGGTTTAATCAAGTAACTTATTTGTTACCCCAAATAACTCAATTGGTTACCTCGAGTACTTAATAAAAAAAACCAATTTTGAAGAAAAAGTGACAGTTTTCTAACTATTTTTGAAACGTATTATTTTATAAATAAAACTTTTAAAAAATGATATATTTCCAAATAAATATGAAATTTTTCAAAATTTTCTAATTTTGGGCCAAAATTTTTTTGAGAAGGCTAAAAGAAAATAAAAATTGGTTCACTAGCTATTTGGGGTTAAGTAGACAACTACCACTTTTTTCAAATGTTTAACTAAATTTACCACCACTATTAGATTCTACCATTTTTGGGAGGGAATTAGTCAAGAATTCATCAAGAATTTGTCAAGAATCCATCAAGAATCTGTCAATATTACCACTAACGTCAAGAATCTGTCAAGAATCCGTCAAGATCGTCAAGAATTCGTCAAGAATTCATCAAGAATTCATTTAAAAAAGTGGTATGGTAGTAGACTTAATTAATGAGGAAAAAAAAGTAGTATTCACCTAATTTTTTCAGCTATTTGATCATTTTTTGGCCCAAAAGTAAGTATAGGACCAACCTCAAATATTTATAGCTAAATATCTAACTCACTTAATAACTAAAATGGAAACACAACATATTCCACGATTGAAGCTCTAAAAAAATTAGACATCTAGCTATAACTTTTAAAATATAGACATCTACTTATACTAATTCAAAAAATTGGCCATCTACTTAGTTTTCTTAAAAAAAAAACAAAATGGTCTTTATAGCAAAATGATCGAATTTCTGACCAATTTGAAGTAAATATTTATTTTTTAAATACTATAGCAAAATGATTACTATATCGGTTTATATACTAAATGTAAACTATAATATACCCCTTATAAAAACTAATATTCGTAGTAGATAAATTAAAACTAGTATAAATATACACACTTGACTATTTGGCTATAAAAGAGAAAAACTAACATTTATTAAATTGAAGTGTAAAAAAAAAGATACACACACTAAATTACAGAACAAAAGGAGAATTGATGGCTTGCTAAAATATAAGTTTGATCGAGTTTTGCCCTTAAGCTTTTTAGGCATGTAGAGTTAGAGTTCATGTCATGTCGACTGCTATTTGCTGTCAATAGGGGTTTATATCACTAGCAATTTCCAATCATTCTCCCAAGTATTAATCAGGTCCTCAAGTTTTTTTTTTTCAGTAGTTTTTAGATCTCTAACCTTACACATTCATATCATTTTAGTCCCTTCTTCACTTTTCCTTCCAATTCAATCATTATTTAACAAATTTAATATCACTTAGGTCCTCAATTTTTACACAATATATCACTTAGGTCCCTATTCTTTATTTTGTAACTTTTGTCTCCTTAAACTTTCATTTTGATAACACTTAGGTCCTTTTGAGTTAAAATCTAACTCTAATTAAATTATACTAAATAAATTAATAAAAACTACCAAAATAAAAAATAACACTAAAATCGCTCAGTTAAATACCTAGTGAATTACATACCAAAATTATACATATCAAAACTCATATATATATACTTATATAAATTAATGTCAGTTTGTCGATTGAGATGCTTTTAGACTTTTTAAACAATTGTAAATTCATAAAATTGCAAAAAACAAATTTCACGACTATCAACAAGAAATTATTAACTATATTTTTTCCTTGTTATATCCATGTATATACTCGATCGGTATCTATTCATAAATACTAATTTTTGTGTTATTAACTATTATCATTATCAAAACCCATAATTTTCTATAAATTAATGTCTATTTATTGTTTAAGAGGTTTTTATTTTTTTTATTTATTTATAAGTTTTAACTAAAAAAAAAGGTGGATAAGTTTATGGAATTAGAGAAAATGAACTTTACCATAGTAAGAATTCAGTATTAAATCATCCAATATTGTTGGTACTAATAATTTACTAAAAATAATATTGTTGTTTAGATTATTTTTTTTAGAAAAATACCTTAATGTTATTGAACATTCTATTGGTAGTTTTCATTAATTTATTTAGTACAATTTGATTAGAGTTAGATTTTAATTCAAAATTGACTCAAAATGATCTAAGTGTTACAAAAATAAAAGTTTGAGGAGTCAAAAGTTACAAAATAAAGAATAGAAACATAACTAATACATTGTGTAAATGTTGAGAACCTATGTGATATTAAGCTGTTAAATAATGGCTGAATTAGATAGAAAAGTAAAAAAAAGACTAAAGTGATAGAAATGTGTAATTTAATATTTGGGATCTAAAAACTACAGAAAAAAATATTGGGGACCTTTTAATACTCGGAGCAAAGAATGGAACCACAGGTGATATAAACCCGCTGTCAGTATAGCCTTCATACCACTTTTTAAGGCCCGCATTGCTCCGATGGGCTTCATACAACCCACAGTAACTGTAAAGCACAACATATATAAGTAAATAAGCAGGGTTAAGTAGCATAATACCACTTTTTAATATACGTGTATCTCAGTCTCACATTTTGATCTGATTCGTATGACTTAATGTTATACAAAAATGAGAACAAAGACTTTATTGTTTAACTAGGAAGTCTTAAAGATCTTCTTTCCTTTTGAAACTGGAAAGAATTATTTTTGAATAATTCAGCATAATGGACTCCTCTATAATACTTCATACGGTACTAAAATTATTTCATTCGTGAAAAATTAGATTTAGGGCATATGCTGTTGCAGAACAAAGAACGTTCAAAATTTCCGAGGTTCAACAAACACAGATGTTGTTCTTGAGGGAACAGCGAAGCATCCTGTGGACGCGTCATAAGTAGATGCCTTGACTACTTGATCAGTGGACATTAACTGCAGCATATTTTCATATAAAAATAAGGTACATTATTGTTGTTAGCTTAAAAAATGTTCAAAAACATTATTAAAGCGATATACAGTTTTGGCAGAAACTTGAGAGATTACTCAAAATGCCCATGAAATTGCATTTTCTTTTTTTACGGTTCAGAAAAACTCTAATGCCCCAATAACGACTATAATGAGTACAAAATAGCTTTGGATCACAATGAACCTGTTTCTTTTCTATGTTTCATTTTCCAAGATTTCATTAATCATCAATTAAGTTGGTGTTATTGACTGCTACAACAATGTGGTCCCTGACAAATAGAGTTCACAAAATGTCTTTTGGCTCCACAAGGGCCATTTAGAAAGCAGGTTATATCCTTGGCTATGACTTACTTCTTTAGTACAAAAGGGTTTAAGCAAACTAGTTCTTACGCGGAAATTCGGAATATACAAATCAGAAGTTTACAAATAAATTATAACAATTCTAGCCCGAAAGCAATATCACTAGTCCATATTCAGATTTTTGTTCCAGAAAAGCATAATTTACCTGTACAGGATGTAATACGAGAGTTCTAGCTCTTAGTGTTGGACTGGTAAACGACACCTCAGTGGGACGTGCATTGATGATGACCACAATATATGAGTAGCTGTAACAAAAAAATGTCACATTAGTTGATACTAATCCCAGGATTACCATCAAAATAAAAGACTGGAATCTCATATTTACTCACATTGGATCTAGTTGAGAAAACCCCGGCAAACCTTCATGACCATCTTCAATGCTCATTACTATGACTCCAGGAATTGATGAAGAACCAGTATTGTGGAAACGTACTCGCTCCTAACAACAAAAGAGACATTGTGTAATAGGACCCAAAAGTTAATTAACACTTTTGAGGAATAAGAATAGAACGAGAAACACATGAAAATTGGGGTTCTCTTTTTCCATTTCTTGCAATGAATATTCTGGTCTGGAGACCCTAATCATAATGAGAAGTTTGGCAGGAGACTGACAGAGTATGAAAACAGGAGTGGGATAAAACATTTACAATTGTTTGATCCCACTGTAGCGTAATGGCCTATTCTTTTCTACTTATCATTGACCAAACTTATCTAATGACTTAAGGTGGTATAACTAAAATTCTCACCTGGACAGCATTTTCTGTCCTCAGACGGAAAAGTGGTGAAGAGTACCTAATTCGTAACAAGTCTGAGAAATTCTCCACAGTGGAAAGGATGTGACTTCTCTGAGTTTTGAATAGTGGATCTGCTAATCTTGGTTTAATTCTGACAGTAGAAATAAAGCCCAAGAGTAAAGTCAGTATAACATACTTATTCAAAAGTGTCATCCAGCCAATCAACAATAACATATGTCTATGTATTAGAAACCCAAACTTGTGATAATGTGAGAGAGCATAAAATGAAATGATTGTATACGAATTCTATTAGTGCTTGCTTACAATGGCCAGCTTTTCTCATTCTTCTCCTTTGGAGGAAGGCCAACTCCCCAGTTATTAGAATTGTACGTAAAGTCAAGTCTGGATACAAAGATGAAGAAATAACATATTTAAGGTAGATAAGTATGTTCAAATATGCACTGGTTACATAAATATAAAACGAGACAAAAACAAGGAATGCCCACTGTGACGAGAAAAATCCCAAGTGATTTATCATGGAATACTCAATCATGGTCATCCTAAATCCTATGTATGGGATTGAAAACTTTAGAGTAACTGAACTAGAATGACTGAGGACCTGTTAAACCAATCACCAGAGTTGTAGGAATCACGATCCAGTGATTTCGAGCGTAGCATCTCATCACCTGAGTGGAAAAATGGTATTCCCTGTACACAGGAATTATTTGGATACTGGTAAATATTGAACATGACTTACTTAAAGCAAATGTAAATAATAATAATAATAATAAAACAGGAAAATATTAACACGTGACTTTTCCTTTATTGACACAACGTAGTGGTTAAAACCTGTGACAATGCTATTATACTTGTTGCCAAATGATTTATCCTGCATCTTTCATCGACAGAAATTCCCATTGGAGTCTACAAATAATGAACTGAGTTAGACAAAAGTACACATACGATAACAAACTGGTGTTAAATATGATGATCATACCTTCAGGCTGATAATGTCAAATAGAGTCTCATTGTCATGAGCAGAAACATAATTAACCTGGAAATCAAAAGCATTTACAATGCTAAAACTTCATTAGAGTCGTGGCATATTTTTTATTCCTTATTTGGAGAAATAAATGAAATAGCAACAAAACTTACAAATTTCGAGAGTAAACTTAAAAGGAGGCGTCAGTACCATAGTAATGTTTGCTCTAGAATTTAACATTTCCCCGAGGCATAAGTTACTTAGATCACATTTCTCTAATATTCAATCGTGCTAAGTTTTGTTCCTAAACAAGTATATGTTTTCCTGGTCCTACGTTATTCTTATACAGAGAGCTAGAGAAAGAAAGAGAGGTGGCAGTGGTTTCAGTTGAAAGAATGATATCTTGCAGAAGTACCACTACTTCATCAGCAAATGGTTTCAGCTGAAAGAGTAATATATTGCAGAAGTATCACACCATTACATCAGCAGTGGTTTCCACAAAGTGTACTCAAAGCAAAGGTGAACCCTTGGTTTTCCTCTAGTGCCCTCCACATGCAAGATATAGTAACTCAGTAGATTTGTTGCCAGCACACAATATATTCAAGATTCACCAAGAATATAGGAATGATGATGCATAAGAACCTTTCCTTGTGCATCACACTGAAATACAGGATTGAAGTACATGCAAAGTGCTGATGATCAGTCAAAAAACTTAAATACTAAAACTTGAAGTCAGTCCTTACAGTTTCTGTGGGGTGTGAAGCATATCCAACAGGTGATCTATCATAAGTAGTCACTTCAGATCCTTTCACCTAAAGAAATCATCAGACTTAAATGTCAAGACAAACTGTTTTCCTTTTTAACAACGAGAATACAAAAACAGGGTAATGTGCATTTAAGAAATCATACACTTGAAAAAGATATCAGAAGACTCATTTAAATAAATGATAATACACAATTTTGTACAAGAATTAATGTACATGAAACATCAGAACTAATTCACCAATCAATATAATTTGAAAGTTGTAAAATTCTTATGCAGGTTAAGTGTTGATGATGAACCTCACATACTGAAAAACATACTAAATCACTTGCAGAAATTATAGAATGCAACTGGTCCTCAATAACAGGTGGGTAATTCAAGTTAGAAATTATTTATCTTGCGACATAGAAAAATACCTCTTTAACAGTAACTAATCTACACATTAAGATATACCAACAGGTAATAAGAATATAACATGGTGCATGATCGACGCTGCAAGGCATAAAATTCAACTTTGTCAGACTTCATCCTAGGGAATTTATACCTCTTTCCCTTCACAATTCGTTAGCACAAAGTCCCTCAAATTTGCCGCCATGCCAACCTGAACAATGAGTAAACTTGATTAGCAGCAAATCCCAAATTAAAAATAAACATAGAGGAATTAGTCTTGCATTACATAATAACTAACGTTGAGCTGTTTCACAACAGGTTTATTTGGAGATTAAAAAAAAAAAAAAGCTTCATGAAAAAGAAGCATGCCATTGCACCCAAACAGGTGGATAGAAATATCCCTTTTAATAAGAAAGATCCTCTAATTCTAATTCAGAATACAAGAAAAATGGAGATTTTGTATCCTTTCAACTTGGGTACTAGAAATTTCAATTCATGTTAGACACTGAAATAAGAATTAAGTAACTTGACCTACATGTTTCATAGAAGATTGCGGCGTTTGGTTCATGGGAATGGAGTCAGAATATTAATGAGAATTGTAATAAATGGAATCGGAAAAGGCATATGGATAATATTCCACTGTTTGGTTGAAATTCAAATTGATTATGAACGGAATGAAATAAACATTGTGTTGACAAAAATACCTTTACTTTTAAAAACTTTAGTGGGGCAAAAAAGGAAAAACTAGGTAGTTTAGTATTTGAATTTGGATGGCTTCCTTATTCCTTTGGTTGTTTGGAGGTAAGACAATTCCATCATTTGATGGAATTTTGTTTCCAAAGGAATATGATGATTCCTTTCTCAGAAGTGTAAACCAAATATTAGAATGGGCCTTTTGTAGGAATGACCGGTCCATTCTAAAACCCATTACTCAAACCAAATATGCTTTAACCTCATCAAGATTTGTTCAATTAGAAAGCAAACCTCACCAAGTAACGTCAAGGTCAGCTGCCATTACCTCATGACTGAAAGTGCAAATTTATTTCTGGGACCAAGATTTCCCTGAAAAGGTTAACCTAAAGGATATTGCTCAAGGATAACATGGTTACAAATAAAATCCTCAGCCTACATTTAGCTAAGGAGAAATAACAATATATTTTGTCTAAGGAAACTGTTCTTTGCATTTAGCAGGTAGGGTCATGTGCAAAAAAATACCTTGAAGTATAGCCTTTTTGCAAATTTAACCTTGTCTTTTGGCTCATGCCAAATTACACATTCACATTTCAAATTTCTGCAAATTTGTACCTTCTACATATAAATTGACTAACAAATTTTCTACTAAACACAGAATCTGAATTAGAGATATGAAAATAACTTAAAACAGTTAGCATAAATCACCCAATTGTACACAGAAATTACAAATTTGCAGAGATATTAAAAGTGGAGGTATTATTTTGCAGAAACCAAAGAGCAGAGTTAAATTGCAGAAAGGTGATACTTCTGGGTAATTTTTTTTGCAGTTATCCTTAGTATGCATTTCATGATTGAAATATCTCACGCCTGAAGCACCTATCAAATTTAGGATTGCTAAATCAGCAGAGGTCTCTAAATCCTTCCTTTCAAAGAAAATGGCATATTTCATTTAGCTTGTATCCCATGATTGAAATATCTGAAATATCAATGCATCACAGAAAAGTTCTCTTTTCATGAAAATGCCAAAAATACATGAAAGATGGTTAACCTGGATGTGATCCTTTGATGCTGCAAGCATTTCTCCAGCAGCTGTCCCATGGTCATGATCATTAGGCTGCAAAAGCAAAACAGAGAAGTACTAGCAATTATTAATCCTATGTTAAAGACATCGTGAATCAGGGAAACATATACATATTGTGGAGAAATTCAAAAATAAATCAGCGGCTTTATGCTTCCCTGTTTTTCAGTCAAAATGAATCTTAGATAATTCCAAGATAAGTATTAGTTTTATTTTGGGATTCGAGTTGGGATGTTTTATGTTGCTCCTGACTTAGGGCTTGGGATTTGATTCTGGTTATCTTCTGCTTGGGTTCTTTGCCTATAAATCAGATTGTAAATTATGCTTTATTTAATAAGAACGAATTATCTTTTCTCCTCCAATAGCTTCAGGGCTCTGAAGCCTACCTCTAACCTATAACAATAGATGGCAAAAACCGCCATGACTGATACAAGCAGAAGTGATAACTTGGAGGTTACTATGGAAGTACTGCCATCACCATCATTTCCTGCCCCAGTAACTGTTCCTGCTATTTCCCACGGCCTCTCCGATAATCCTGCCATGCTAATTGCCCTACACAAACTGAATGGACGAAAATCCATCCGATGGAGCCAATCAATAGAGCTCTTTATCCGTGGCAGAGGCAAGCTTGGGTTTCTCACTAGAGAAGTGGCAGCCCCAAAACTTAATGACCCATCCTTCCAAAATGCGACAGAAAACTCAATGATCATGGCCTATTTCATCAACTTAAAGGAGCTCAAAATTGGCTAAACTTACCTATTCCTTCCAATAGACAAATAACTTTGGCTGGCCGTTAAAGAAACCTACTCTGATTCAGGAAATACCCCTCAAACCTTTGCAATCAACACCAAGCTCTGAGATTTAAAGTAAGGTATTCTCTCTGCGACTCAATACTTTACAATTATGAAGAGTCTTTCGCAGGAGCTAGATCATTTTTGTGATACTGAGTGGTGTAGCAGGGAGGACAGTAGTGTTCAGGAAATCAAAGAACGGTTCTTTGATTTCCTGGCTGATCTAAGTAAATATTTAGATGATGTTCGAGGAAGAGTATTAGGAGGAGAACCTACACCATCCACGAGGGAAGTTTTTTCTTAAATTAGGCTCAAATAAAGCCGAAAAAGGTCACGATGGGAGAAAGTCTTACAGAATTCTGCCCTTGTATACAAAGAATTGATAGCACTAACACTGGAGACTAGAGATCATACGGTGGAATAAAAAAGATGTGGTGTGATTATTGTCACAAACCACGCCACACCAAGAAGACTCGCTGGAAATTGCATAGAAAGCCACTGAATTGGAAGGGTAACAAACCTAATCAAGAATCGAGAGGGTTTCAGGCTGCTGAAATTGAGGAGGCATTGCCTAGTTCGAGAGGTGGTCATCACTCTGATCACTTAGGTCACTCGATTTCCCTCCATAAATCCCAAATCAGATCCAAAAACTATACAAGCTCTCAAGTTGGACCAAATCCACTAACACAATATCCTTGTCCGTATTAGCCCAGAAAGACATATTTTCAACTCCCTAAGTGTCAATATTGAAACAAGAGAACCCTAGATCATAGATTCAGCCATTCCAGATCATATGTCAGGTTGTGCACAATTTTCTCATCATATAATCTTAATTCTGGAAATTTTACAGTAGAAATAATCAGCAGTTTCAGGTGCTGCAACTGTGTCTATTTTGCCTAATGTCACTCTTAAATGTGTCTAGGTTTTATCTTGTAATTTGTTATCTATCAGTAAACTAACCAAATATGCTCACTCTAGTGTTGAATCTCTCAAACAAGTTGTGATTTTCAAAACCCGTTAACGAGAAAGATCATTGGCAATGTTAGACATTGTGGAGCTACTTCAACAAGGACACATCTAAGAATAAACAAGCTCCAGCAACAAGTTGTTTAATATGTTTTTCCCCCCTTCACATCCTTATAGCTACCTATATTTGGAAGCTATCACAAGTAACAAACTTTACTTTAATGAAATGACTTATAATTTTTATTGACAACCATAGACAAACACTTTTGATAAATCTCTTGAAAGAAAATTATGAAGCCTAACACACTTTTAAGAGCTTTATATCATGGTCCAAACTCAGCTCCAAATAAACAGCTAAGTGTTTAGGATTGACATTGGCAAAGATTATTTCGATTCTATCCTAAGACCATATCACCCCAAAACCGTTCAAGAAAGTCTGTGGGAAATATTAAGAACCAGGCCTATTTTGTTGTGGAAAATTGACACATGAACTTTGATTATTGCATGCTTTGAGAGAGAGAGAGTCCTCAGATTGTATTGAAATACTCACCATTGTTTTTGGTTTTAAAAATTTGGATATTTACATGAAACTGAGCTTGAAGCAAGGAGTGAAACATTTTAAATGTGTACTAAGCCTCAAATTATTCTTTAAAAAGGTACACCTGACAAGTCCGTGCATAATCATTAATAAAAGTTATAAACCCTAACATCCCAGTAAGGTTGGTTGGTTACTCATGATGTACCCCAAATATCGTTATAGATTTTGGAAAAACGGTTTGGAGGCTTTGCAATGTTGTGAGGGGAAAAAAGAAAAAAAAAAAGTTTGTCTATGTTCTGCCAATTGACACACTTCATGTTGTTGAAAAAAAAAAAAAAACGTTTGTATATGTTTTGCAAATTGACATACTTCACAATGAAATTCTGTTGAAATATTTATTTTAAATGAAGCAGGACACAAATTTACAGATAAGAAAAACTAAGATAGCCTAACCCTATGATGCAATAATATTATTTCTTGATTACTAGGAACAAGATTCAAAACAGCTCGCTAGAACTTGTTTGTTATCGATAAGTCCTTAAAGTAGTACAACCCATCACTTTCTCCAGCATCGCCAATCACCTTCCCCGTTAACATAATCTAAAAAAAAACAAGAAGATTGTGAATTTTAGCATAACAATTGGAAGCTTTGGTTAGCTTGCTATTAGATAACAAATTGCGGGATGATTGTCAGACAAGGAGAGATAGAAACTAAACTGATACCTAAAACTACTGAGAGAGAATTGTCAGCAATGATAACCATATTTCATAACCAAGAGTATGCATAGCCTGTCATGTGGTCTGCAGTACCTAAGTCGATGATCCATGGTTCTTAAGTTTCAAATAGACAATTAGGGGGACTGGAGAAGATACCTCTCTAAGCCGAAAAGGAAGAGGGCATAATGTTTGGACTTGAGTTTGACTGGTTTAGGAATCTATATAGTAGCTCAAGCTATTTTGGGCTAAATGGAGGAAGACCTGAGTGACCACCACTAATTGGACCAGAGAGTTCTCAAACTGTAGCAGTCTAGAAACATCCGAGTTCTCGGTCAAACATGATATCCTTTACACTGGGTGGTTTTCTATGCACTTCCAGTATGCTTACTTAGTATGGCGAGGTTTATAACAATAATCACACCAAACCTTCTCATTCTTCCAAGTTGATCGTTAATTTGTAATATTTGGTGCCTCAACACCTCCTGGCTCTTGAAACTAGTGTTGGATCATTGGGCTGGAAATAGATTGTTGCTCACCCATCAATAACCTTTTTTTAACTCTCTTTACACTCAACAAATACCTTGTTGATGAGACAGGCAAGCGAAATCCATGGCAAGGAGAGAAACGGGAATCTCAACCCCAAATGTATTCACCAAAAACTAGAGGTCTGTAATGTTACGATCTGAAAAAAAAATAAAATAAAATAAAATAATTACCCCTCTCTGCCTCTTTCTCTTAATATATAAACAAAAGAACCTAGCTCAATATTATCCCCAAAACGCAACATACAAGGGCCTAGTGACCAAAAAAAATAAAAGTCCTAAAATATAAACGACAAAAGGAGAATAAAAATAAACGACAACAACTAACAATAAATGATCCTAAAAGGCTCCTGCATCAGTTCACCCATTCTTTTGAAAAAAATTTTCCCTCGAATTTGCTTTGGAAATGAGGCATCTCTGAATCAAACCAACAAGTGTAATTTTGATTGTCACATCTTGGATGGATACATAGCTTGCTGTCCTTGTTTGAGAAATTTAAACCAGCAACTAAACAAAATGAGAGATCTCAATATATTGCATGCTGAAGAGGTGCTGAAATCTGCAAGCAAGTCCGCTACATAGGTAACAGAGTCCAATAAGAACATCAGTAGAAGACTTTCTTTCTAAATTTTTTACAAATTCAAAAAGAATACTTCTTTAGTTTAACAAAATTTTTGTAGAAAATTCTTCTTGCCACCAAAGTTTCTTCTGCTAGTATAAGTGGAATATCAAAGCCAGCCTTATTTCTTCTCTTCCATTGAAAAAGTAATTCAGGTGCCAAACAAACGGCTGAATTCTTTTCCAAGTTCCTCTCACCATATACTTTTGGAAACTCCATATTGAGGTGTCTTGTCTCAACTTTCATAACATTAGGCAATTCTAAAGCACTAGACACACTCATCTTAAGAAATTTGGAATTCAAAGTTGCTATTATTTCTTTCGAAGAGAGATCATTATCTTCAAGTGACTGTTCTGGCAACTCGTCACTTCCTGAAACAAATGAATCTTTCATCCCATTTTCACAACCGAATATAATTAAACCTCCACCATTGTCACAAAAAAAAAACTCCTTAAACCTTCCCATAAAAGCAGCAGCTCCATTTTTAATTTCAGTCAAAAGTTTAGTTGGTTCAATACCAACCTTCTCATTAGGACTTTCCACACCAAGTTCAGAGCTCCCACTTTCCAAATTCTCCTTATTGATTTTAGAATCACACAAAGGTTGAGTCAAAGCTAAAATAGACAAATTAAGTTCAACCAATTTAGTAGCTATACCTATTTGTTCCACTATAACTTTTCAATATCACAATCAACTCCTAATCCCACAGTTGTAGACGGTGAAGAAATTATAAAGGGAATAGAGTTTATACCAACATCTTGGACTTTTGGTGCATTGTTGACATCTTTGCATTCAGCCACTTCGCCCATCTCTTTGCAACATTTCCGCTTTTGTTGTGCTCTTGGTTTCTTTGAAATTTGTGAATTCAGACTTCTAGAAATGTTGTTGCCACTTTGTTCTACAATTGACACTTTGAAGAGTTTTTGATTCCTTCTCACATTTTCGTCCAATAGAACTAAATTCTTGTTGTTTGAAGACCTTTCCTGAATGGGTGTTCTATAACTTCATTGATTGCCTCTTGTTTCATAGTTGTAGAAATTGAAGCTTGGTCTACTTCTATAATCTTGGGGCAAGAACCGATTCAACTTCACTCTCATCTTCGTCAATGTTCTAATTTTATCTCTTCCATCAATAACTCGGAAATGTTGCAGCTGATTCCACCATGAATAAGCATCACCTTTAAGCTTGTTAGAAGCTAATTTTGCTTACTTTTCTGCAAGAACATGAACACACTCAAAGAATTCATCTATTTTTTCAATCCAATCCAATAAATCCTCCCCCTAAAGATGTACGGTAAAAATTCGAACGTCCAAATTGAAATCACAATCTAGAAATTAAGTGTACCTTAGTGTTTTTGAAGTTCGCCATACTCAAAATTTATCGGAATCAGTCATCACACTGATTTCGTCGAAAGTTCCATGTTAGGAATGCTAAACAATGGTTTCGGAGGAATGACTCTGACATCTAATTGCCGCTGAGGTATGGGTCGGACCCCTCCCGAAGAGTGCTTGGCAATCACACGGTCCGACTCGTCGCATCTTGCAATGCCCACTCGATAATGATCTCGAACTCGATCCAACCGATCACAAGGTAAATCTCGATCACGGCAAAACCGAGGACTTCGATCTGCCCAAAAGGACTTCACTCCACGTTCGTCGATGACAGAGCAGCTCCAATCGCCAACCACATCCAAGGGAAGAACCTTAACTCATGAAACCACTTGATGCAACGGAATGGATAGTTAAGCCAAATCCATAGCAAGGAGAGAAACGGGGATCTCAGCTCTAAATGTATTCACCAAAAACCAGAGATCTGTATTGTTACAGGCTTAAAAAACTACCATTCCCTGCCTTTTTCTCTCAACACAGCGTACAAGGACATGGGGACCAAAGAAAATAAAAGTCCTAAAACATAAACGACAAAAGGAGAATAAAAATAAACGACAACAACTAACAATAAACGACCCTAAAAGGGTCCTGCATCAAATGTTCATCTCAGTCCTTGTAAAGGCCTGCCAAAAAGTGAAACGCTCGTTATATAGAGCATTTTCATGTACTTGGTGCTATTTTTTGCTATCACAAAATAAGATTAAGTTTCCACCAAAGATTCCTCATGATCGTGTAATATTTGATTATTGTTAAATCACCTTGCTTCATTTTCAGAAGCTTGGTGTTGACTACAAAATTCTAGGAGTGGTTTCCCAAATAAGGACAAGTCTCCTAAATAGCTACCACAAATCTTTAGCTATTGGAAGGAACAAATATGTATGGCCTACCTCGAGCAACATCAAGATGATGCACCAGGCCATGATCATATAGTTTTTAGACTCCCATTTTAGGAAAACAGGGTCATCTGACTTCAGAGTCAAGCCATGATCATATAGTTTTCAGAGTCCCACTTTGGGAAAAAAAGGTCATTTGACTTTAGAGCCAAGCCATGACCATATAGTTTTCAGAGTCCCACTTTGGGAAAACAGGGATATCTGACTTCAGATTCTTCACTTCATGATGAGGAATATGAATAAGATAAATTAAAAATTAAAAATCTATATTATTTAATTATTAGGTTTTATTTAGTTTTGAATAACTAGTTTGATGTTTCTGTTTATGATTGTTTCTAGAACTTGTTATTTTCCTTGTTTTGTTCAAGAACTTATCTACAAATAAACTTCTCTATATTCATTATTTTTAAGACTTGATTAATGAAGTACAAACTATTATGAAATTCTCTCTAATATTCTTATTCTCTCTCTAAAGTTTTCTGTCTTCTTCTGTGTCTTCTTCTTTCTAAATCTCTCTCTTCTCTCCTAAATTCCCACTGTTGTTCCACATCATTTGGTATTAGAGCCTTGTTCAATTTTCTTTGCCTGAATCATTTTCTCCACCGAAATCTCCTAAAAATTTTCTTTGCAATTTCTTTTGTTCTAGTTTAGTCTCTCTCTCTCTCTCTCTTTTCTTTTTTTTTTTTTTTTGGTTATTTTCATTAAAAAAAAAAAGTAGTTATTCTCCTATATAACCTAGCAACAGCTTCCCATGAAAAAGTTAAAAATAAAAATATAAAAGATATAGAAACCCTAAAGCTAGATTAGAAAGTACTCCACTTCGCCTATTGGATACCTCGATTTGCCATAGCCTCAAATGATATTGAGGTGCAGTGCAGGCTATCAAAGACACCATAACGGGCAGCTGTTGGACGGCGGTGGCACTTCTATGGATGCCTCTGAAGTGTCGCTTAGACTAGCTCTAGTCATGGCAATTTTTGCCATTAAAAAAAGTGGTAAAAGTAGGCTCTAATACCATGTGGTTAGGGAGGATAAATGATAATTCCTTTCATTGAATAAAATATATGATTACAACCTAATTTATAAGTAGATTACAATAGCTAATAAGATAAGAATTAATGGGATCCATGAAATAAGGACCATGAAAACAATATATTTAAAATTAAAAAACATAACAAACAATTATCTTGGAATTATCCAGGACTCAATTAGCTAAACTAGGAAAAGGATAATGAGACAAATTTTTCATATTTCTCTACATATATGATAGTAACAAAAAGACTTCCATTCCCACCCACACAAATTTTTGGGAACAACTTCACTACAACTTTGGCAAACAAAACTTCTCATTGCAGATTAATTAGTCATTAGCCAAGTGTCACGGAAATTAACTAAAAATAAACTTGATTCGGTAAATTCTTGCACGGCAAATAATTTCTTTATAAAGCAAACTCTAGTATAAACATAAATTAAAACACCACCACTTAATGAGCTGGCAATTAGAGAACTTAAACTCTAAAAAAATCTTATATAACAAATAAAGAAATATAATGACAGAATTCGCAAATTTTCTTCATATATATTTAAAATAACCCTAAGAAAATAATGAGAATACCTGCAACAGTAAACCAGTTATGAATCCTTGCTGAAGAGGATGGCCAAATGGAGATCCACCAAGTATTGCATCCCGAATTCGATCGTTAAAACTAAATGGAATTTCAAAATGATTCATTAAAACTTATATTTTGTATTCTAGATAGAAACAGAGAATTGATTCTAGACACTACAATACAATGATGAAAAAAAAAAAAACCTTATGAAGAATCAAAGTTCAGATAAATCTGTTATCTTTTGATACGCTATTCCAGCAAAAGCATCTAATTTCGTGGTACTTATCCATTTTTAATTTCATGGTATGTATGCTTCTCTATTTCATAAGGTAGGATACAACTAACGGATAAGATTATATCATGCAAGAGATATATTAGTTCTATCCTTTCACACTCAACAAGAACAAAATTTTGATAAAATATACCCACTTCTATTTGATTCTTGCATAGAATGTGCTTTGAAACATGGTATAAGAAAAGAAATGTTAATCAACTTGTCGATGAAAGAACAAATAGTACCTCCCTATTCCAGTTCCAAAAAGATTGAATTGTGATGAAAGAACAAATAGTACCTCCCTATTCTAGTTCCAAAAAGATTGAATTGTGATGCATTTATCCCACGTCCATTCTTGGCAACTTCACCAAAGTCCCATCCTTCACCATATCTTCCAAAAAGTGAAATAAAAATACTATGGAATTAAGTATTACTAAAATAACTAGTCCAAAAGAAGTCAAAAACAAACTTCAAAAGCAATAAAAGTAGAAATTAGCACTAGATAGAAGATAAAAAGCCACCAAATGAAACCTACATATAGACACTTGAACCGTCAACGCCATCCCCTTCCTTCGTTAGGCTGCAGATTGCATATTTTGCTTTCATCTAAAGAAAGATTAGTATCTTTTTTTGCTTTTCTCAATTACATCGTCATATTGGTACCATACCAAATTGGTCAACAATTGCTTACCATAGTTCTTTTCATTATATGACCCATCAGGTCAAACCGAAACCCATCAACCTAACAAAAAATTAATATGATCGATAAGCTGCAACCCAGCATGAAGTTCATTTTAGTCTATACCATACCATTTGGAAAATTACAAAACATGCAAAAATAGTGGGGAAAGGAGAGGGGGGGGGAATACTTATGAGAGAGGACACTTTCAAGGTTATAGTGCATCATTTTAAGTCTAGCAATCACCTTGTAATCGACAACCCAGTGCAGAAGATCATCAAGAATTAAACGCTCAACCATAAAATGCTCGCTGGCGGTGTTGTTCACACATGTACTGTGCTCAATAAATCCATCAGTGTTTCTTCTCAAATAGTAACCTGGAACAATCTGTAATGACATTCCAAGTCACAACAGAAAACTCATATCTTTCAGAAAAATAAGACCAAAGAAACAGGAAAATACTTATACATATGGTGGAACCTTATAATCATATGAGGTAACTATACTTTTTCAGCAGGCATAATGGGAAAGAGGACATTTATAATAGATCATCACCTTATCAAGAATAGAATTTTCATCAAAGGGCCCACTTCCATGTAAATGATTATAGACAACATCCAGTACAACACGTAGGCCAATATGATTAAGTGCCTGCACCAAATATAATGTCTTTATCAGTTAAAAAATTATCAATTGAAACATGGAATAACAGGAAGCAGACATGGGCCACTGAAAGCAAAATACTAAAGGAAGAACAAAGAGAACTTCTCTCAAAAAAGAAATTGTTTTAACATCAAAATAAAAAAGGGGATATACGTTGAATAAAGTGTATGAGGTACCGAAGATGTGGTCCATAATCTCACAAGTATTCTTTTTTAACCTTTCCCAAGTGAAGAAAAGAGGTCTACTTCGCAAGTTATATTAAGCATGAGTTTGCTTAGCCAAATCAACAAAGATATAATACCCACACCTGAACCATTCTTCTAAACTCAACAATACGGCATGAACCATTTGGATTACTCGCATAACTTCCTTTAGGGACTCCCCAGAAAACAGGATTATACCTTCATAAAAGAGAAGATTTTATGCAATTACGAAACACAAAGCATCTAAAACCAGATCATATTGTCAAATATAAGGACCGTACCCCCAGTTATAGCCATCATCATTTTGGATAGCTGTAATTAGAGCTTGTTGCTCTGCTGAATCTGGGGAAAACTTCTCGAGTATCTCGGTGTCTGCACAAGGGCATAAGCATACAAGCTCCCAAAGTCATTTACACTAATGATGCCACCAGCACAAAATAGTTCAAGAATCTGACCCAAGTCACATGTTCAAAGATATTAAATTCAAGCTCTATAAAGATCTATTAGCAATTGGTGTCACACTTAAAGCCATGTAAAAATAGCTACATTTACATGTGACTAACAATCATATTCATTACACTGCAGATATAAAATATAACATGGGATATCGACTGGATCTAGGACCAGAATAAGACCTTATCTATCCATATGTGAAACATATGCTTGTAACACTACATGGATAAGGAAATGTCAAAAACATGACTGTAGGTAAAACCGTGATAAACAGATAAAATCTGTTATGGATAGCTTGGAAAAATAGCATACAAGACCTGGAACTTATAGAATAAAATTCTTACCCAAACTGACTTATCCTTTTTTTTTTTGATAAAATACCAATTTTTGTCTCCCTTGGGACTCGAACTCTCACACACCCCTGAGTCCTAGACCAATTGAGCTAGCCCCAATTGGTCTTACCCAAACTGACTTATCTGAACCATAAGGATTGGTTTTATTCAAAATACAAACAAAATTAAATTCAAACAGAAACTGACAGCGTCCTAGAATAATTAAAACTTTGAATTTAAAATATTATCTTATGAAATAGCAACATCATCTTGTCTTCAATTTTCGAATTCTCCACAGTAGGTAATGAATGTCAAACTCTAAAAGAGACATTAAATATTCAGTTCACAGCCTCATATACATTACATACAAAACTACCACAAAAAAAAAGGTCAGGTATATCATTTACATCAAGATACCAGAATAGTCATTAGGTGAGAACTCTCACACACTTTCAGACTTAAAAATTAGTCTAAGATAAAATAGTAAGTAAACTAAAATATTTACAAGACACTAGGAGTTTGCAATGAAGACCCATCTCAAAATCTAAGCCATAGAAAACTTGTTTTCTTTGACCCCAGTATGAAACATATTCTTACCAACAGACTTCCACTTCTCTTTCTCATCATCAACGCCAGCAAACTGGAAGGTGGGTAGTAAATGGAGATGAGTAATACCCGCATCTGACAATTTCCTTAAATGGCGGACACCAGCTGAATTCTTAAAGCAGCATATGCTCACTGTTAAATAATACACCTTAAAAGCAAGTGTTTCTCATACAACTATTATTCAATCTTCAGACATAATAAGCTTGCAAACAAATCTCAGTCCTCTGATTTTTCCTTTCATAAGTTTTAAACTTTTAAAGGCATTAATTCATTTTTGAAAACATATATAGCACCCAAAAAAAAAAAAGAAAAAAACTTGGATTTTGCCAGTGGTGTAGAATAAACTACTGTAAGCCCGACAAATTCAGAGACTACTTCAAGCAGAATCTTTTTGTTATTTTAAATACCATTTCTAATTGCTTCAAAGTTTGATTCTACTAGGGGTCTTAATTTGTTTAAATCTTGGTATACATTATCAGTCATCTTCTCCTTAGTTTAAGCTTTTTGGGCAATCAATAATTTTAAAATGACACCACATCCGATGGTCAAAGTGGTATTTTAAATCCAGTACGTGACATTGCATGCATCTGATATTGGCTATCCTTGCGTATCATAGCCTTTTCATCATATATGTCTAAGAAGGAGACCTGGTCCTGTACATAAGAGGTAGCGCTTACGTGTATAAGAGTGTGTTAAGGCTTGATATACATTGTTTGGCCTTCTAAAGACATCCATTTCTAATAACCAAGCCCGATAACATTTCAAGCTACCACTAATTCTAACATTGTAGGGAACATAACCAATGATGTAGTTCAATCTTCAACAACTCGCGACAGACAATACGCATATCAAGAAAAGATAAAGCAACAGCAAGCATTGTTTTTTTTTTCAAAAAAAAAATTATTCAAACTTGTAACATGTAGGCACAATGTTCTGTTAAGATACACAAAGTTAGAGAAAAGTTCATCCTCGTAAAAACATCAATTAAATAATCACAAAGAGAAAAAAAATACCTGCAAAGTGAAAGCCAAATAGCCACCACGAAATTCATTACTTACAGTATAGTCACTGGCACTGCAGTAACAACGCAACAAATCAGAACAAAGACAAATAGATGGAACTCAAGATGTTGACAAAATAATAATACACGTCAGTTGAAGCCTATTTTCAGAAAATAGGCTGAAGTAGAGTTTCAGGACTTTTGTACAAAGCTAGCATTATGTATCTCCTAAGATTCCCGAATTATATGAGGAAGGTCGATGCCTATCATCAGAGTTCTCGTGTATCTGTACTAAATTATGTATATGTATACATATATATATATATATATCAAGCAGACTCTCTGCAAGTATTTAAACATGAAATTATAGTGCCAAATTTCAAATCCAAATTCCCAACTATTTGCGTTCTTTTTTTTTTTTTTCTGAGAAATAAAGTATAAGCATAATTATTTCAATACTTGATTAGTTACCTGAAATCCCTTACGTGCAATTCATATATACTTATGTCTGAGAAAGAGAGTATGTCAGGTTTTTCATCTGCCAATTTATCCCATCCTACAGGTTTTAGAATATCAGAATCAAGATTGACGAACAATGTCCGGCTGCCATTTGCTGAGAGCCTGCCATAACAAGAAAAACAAAATACCCAGGGACAGTTTTTAGATGTGTTTGTACAAATGAATCAATTGTAAAGTTGCTTGACAGTAATATAATAATTTTTCTACAGTCAGTAACACCTCATCTAGTTTTGGAAACTTTGTTATAGGAGACAGCCAGCATACCCTCTAGCATACGGATCATTTGCAAGGCATTTTACAATTTGCAAGGTGCTAGGATGGTAAACAGATATTTCATACATATAATAGCAACCATCCCAACTTTTTGATCCTTTAGTACTCCAGACACCATTAGTCTCCTCAAGCTGGACAATCTCTAGAGGACTTCCAACTGATGAATCTTTATAAATGCAAGCCCGTACTGTCTGTTTTAGGAGTAAATTGAGGTAGAAATGAAAGACTTAATGGGCAAAATGTAACAGATTAAACAAGAAAAAGAGAATCAAGAACATATCCATAGCGAAATATCTTAAGAAACAGCATACTTGAGCAGTGGGTGCCCAGAGAAAAAGTGATATAGCTTCACTAGAATAAACTGCACCTAGGGGACCGCTATACGAGAACAATTCATCCAGAACACCAGGTAACTGCAAACCAGTAATGCTGCTGCATTTTCCATCGACTGTGTGACACAAAGAGACATAATTTTTATCACTGATTAAGAATAAAAGCCATTTAACCATACAGGAAGCTATGAAAATACAGATTAAAATCAGTGCTACATTTCTATCAGTCACCTTGCTAAACATAGGCCTTGATGAGCATTGTTTTTGTTTTTGGTTTATAAAAATGAATTTGAACAGTTAAGATATAGATGATTTCACATTTGAATTCAAAACAGTATGTCAGCTTTATTTTAATTATTATCTAATGGGCTTATATTACCTGTTGGTTCAGTTTTATTTTCGATTTCTTTGTTATATTTTCCAATTTAGTTCCTGGTTGTTAGTTCCAGAATCTGGACATAATATTATTAGTTACTTAAAAAAGACGAAAGACTACAAATTCAATTGTAACCTACCAGTTTATTCAATATCGAGACAATCAGTATTCAATCTCCAATTATCACAGAAGATCTTCTTAAGAAGAAGCAGATTTATCTATTTTTGCAGCACATTATTAACCATAAACTGACTAATCAAGAAAAAGACCCAACAACAACAGCAAGCTTACAATCAAAAGCAGCAACAGCCAATTGGCTCTTGAGAAGGCCTTTCACATCTAAACCAGGCGGCACATTAAAAGCTCTGTAATCCCGAATATGAGGAAACTTTTCGATCACCTGAAAACATGGATTTTCGAAGACAAAAGACTTAAACTTCCCAAAAAGCTACAGAATATGTGAAAAGACCAATAACTATCAATAGAATAACTCAAAGAAAACTATCAGTCATCAGATTAACAATGTTGTTTTCTTACATTTTGAGGAAGTCCATGGCTATCTTCCTCGAGCTTCACTTTCACATCATGCCCTGTTACACAATGCCGATAATATTATTCATCGAATTCAAACCAATCGCCATGAACGGAACTTGGACAATTTCGAAGCAGAAACCAAACCTTGAAGACCTGCATCCTCACCCTCCATAAGTGACAAAGAAGCATTTTTACTAGCAAAGAGGTATAAAGAGCCATTGATTCCAACATCCACATTCCAAGCGATGATCGATTCGCTCACCCAATACGCTCTTGAATACACCAAACTATCCTTCAACTGATCAGATCACCCATTTCATCACAAACCATTAATCTTCATCAATTTTCATGAAATTGATCGCAGTTTGAAGCTCAGAATAGTACATTGTAGAAATTTTGAGCAAAGATAATGGAGTGGAGCAAAACCTGAGAGGGTGCAGGGGACGATTCGGCGGACATGGAGGAGGCGGAGCAGCGGAGAAGAGGCGGCGCGTGGAGCGGACGCGAGAGGAGGGGTTTTGGTCTGGAGGAGAAGCAGCGACGTCGTTGCGGAGATGAAGGAGAAGGAGACGACGTCGTAGGGCGGCGCGATGGCGGGAAATGGGCTTGAGGTTTGGACGTTAGAGCAGTTGGGAAATGTAAGTGAAGAAGAGCAAACGGAGAAGAGGAGGAGGAGCGCAGAAGAGTCATTTTTGGGATTGCGAGCCTCTCATTCACTACTGATTACGATGCCTTTCTCCGTCTCCCTTTGCTGCTTCCTCTTTCCTTTTTCTTTTTCTTTTTTCTTTTTTCTTACAAAAACAAATCGATAAATTCAGTTAATACATGCTTTGGTGAGATTTGTGAAGAAAAAATGGAAAAAAAATAGTAATAGTAATAAGAATGGGGTGCGAATAAGAATGAAATGAGAAAAAAAAAAACTGATTAATTTGTTTGTTCGGTTTTTTGCAATCAATGCTTAAATTAGAATTATTATGTTTAGCTTATTATGAAATAGAATAGAATCGACATTACATGGACTAAGCAACTCTACCATCTTATAAGTTATAACTTAGAAAAATAATTAAAGTGTTATTATTTTTAAAAAATCAATATTTTTGAGATATAAATATTAAATTATTCTTATATATTTTCAAAATGCATAAAGACTAAATTAAAAGTTTAAATATTCAAAAAAAAAAAAGAAAGTCTAGAAAATATTTAAACTAGTATAAAAATTCATTTCTTTTTCATTTTTAAGAATGGAATATATTATTTATCAAAAGAAAAAAAAAAGAATCAAATATATTAAATTACTCATTCTAAAAAAATGTTAAATTAATATTATATTTATTAGATATATAAGGACCGAATTATAATGGGTAGAGAACTAGAGATGATAAGCACAAATCAAAATAAAATCCATAGTCAAAGAACTCTATCATCTTTCTCCGAAAAAAAAAAAAAAAAAACTCTTTCATATATTCATTGGGCCGAAGATGCTACCTTGCCCAAATATTTACCCAGACCTCATGTAGTGAAGATGCTCGTGAACACGGTAACGTAATGATGTGCAAAACTTGGATGAGGTGGACAATAATAGGTTGGTGCCTAGACGATGGCAACTGCTATCGGAGTTCTAGTGATGACAATGATTACGACCGGAACTAAAGCGATTCGATGGTTGGAGTACAGAACTGTGGGACAGTTTCTGAAAGGAAAAAGGGTAATTAGGGGATGTGTTGTGTTTCAGGTGGTTTACTTTTGAAAAAGTAATTCAATCAAATAAATGAATAATCATTCTTTTTGGAATGACTTTTCCTATGTTAAAAAACAAACCAAATAATGGAATGACTAATTCTTAAGAATTCTCGTTCCATTCCGTTATCTATTACCCTAAATCAAACACTACCTAAGAATATACTTTGTAAGAATATACTCTTATTTTTTGTCACTTGTATACTATAAGAGTATACTATAAGAGTCATTTGTTATGATTTATGAAAAATGAAACAAAGGAACTATAATCATCATCAAAGATGATAAAATTAGACATCAACCTAAAATAGATAAACAACATAAAGAACAATACTCAATAAATAAGTTATAAAAAAAAAATGATGACCCTCGAAGGAAATAACAAAACTAGAGCAAACCTTTATTGAAGATAGAATAAATATAATTCTCCCCCATTTGAAAAATCTATGGATGGAGACCCACAAAATGAACTTGTTATTTTTCTTTTACTTGTTCTTTTCTTTATTCAATGTTTTAAGAGTCTTTACTTTTACTTTATTTCCTATGCACTGTGCATACAAGATTTGTTTTCTTTAAAGTGAGGTTTCACTTTTTTTCCTGTTTTATTCTAAAGTTTTTGAAATAATTCGAGGAAATAAAAATTGATAGTACTAGGGGTGTTTGTAGTGTGGTTTAAGTGATTTTACCTGCCATTAAGTGTATCAAGTTGTACATATGATTTATGCTAGAGGTGTCAATTCGTGTCGACGGATCGGGTTCAGGTCGGGTTGAAGTCTAATATATACATAAATTATGTCAACTCGAACCCGACCCGTGACCCGTCGTGTCAGAAAACCATCAACACTAACCCGACCCGCACCTAAAACGGGTTGACCCGAACCCGACCCGCACAACCCGCTTTGGTGAATAACATCCAACCCACAACCCGATTTTGACCCGTCAACCCGTTTTTGACCCGCCAACCCGCTATGACCCGTATTTTTTTACTTATATTTTTTTTTCTAAGGCTATTATTGTCTCATTTTAAAATAAATAAATTAGGGATAATTTATAAATATAATTAATAACTTATAATCCCAAAACTTACATTGTACAAATTAAATATATCTATAATAATAATCATAAATAAATTGAATAAAAAATATTTTTATAGTTTTGGGGATGGCTACGGTAGGGGCGTCCCTACGTAGGGTCATGCCTTAATTATCGTAGATGGGAATCTGTGGGGAATAACGAGAATCTGTGGAGAATCTATTTATATACAGATTCCCATCCAACGGTGAATAGACATGGCCCTACGTAGGGGCGCCCCTACTGTAGACGCGCCCATTTTTATAATTTAATTATATACATATATTTGTTGGCGGGTCAAACGGGTCAAATTCGTGTCAACCGGGTTGACCCGAACCCGACCTGTTTTTTTTATTCGTGTCAGGTTGGTCAACCCGAACCCGACCCGCACCTTTTTTCTTCAACCCTAACCCGCAAAAAATCGTGTCGTGTTCGTGTCGTGTCGTCGTGTCGTAACCCGAATTGCCACCCCTAAATGCTCTAGTCTTAAACTGCGTAGATCAAAATGATTATGAGTAACCAAACTAAATGCGCATATAATTGTCATGTAGCGTGGTTGAGTTTCTGTGCTTTGGATAATAAGCATTGGAATTTGACTTGAGAATTTTTGCATTGGGCTTGACAATTTTGGACATTTAAAATATTTGTCTATTACTGCTTCTAAATTACTTTTTTGTAAGACTGAAAAATATCTTGCATATAGTAACTACGTTACATGAAATATATTAAAATTATAATCAAAGTTAACATAAGTTGAATTTTTTTGAAGGGTTAGGCTGGCAATTTGAACACAACTCGAAACCCGCACGTTTAATTGACACGCTTGACACGAAATTGACCCGAATTAACACAATTAATTAATTTTTTATCAAAATATATTATAAAATATTAAATAACGACTCCATTAAAAATATTTNGAATTTGTTTTTTTGTTTTTGGTAATTGGAGATTTCTTTGACTTGCTGGTTGCCAACTGACATATCAACTCAATATGAGAGAGGAAGATACATATATGGGTGGATATTTCATAAAGCAACAAGGTCTTTTCTTTTTTCTTTTTTTTTTATTTTTAAATGTCGTGGGGAAGGGAGGAATCCCATTAATGTTGATCTTCATAAATGCTGACTCCATGCTTTTTTTTTTTTTCTAATTAATAAAATTTGTCAATAAAAATCACTTAACAACCAAACCCATACAACCCTCCATATAAAAACTTTAAAAGAACAGAACAACAAGCAATCTTACTGGTGTAAAATGCCAAAGATGTAAACATTCCTGTGTACAATAAAAAGGTCAATTTTGCCAAGCTTATTAATTTAGGTGCCCCCATTCTCAACATAACAACTTCTCCTTCTTTCATAATCACCGCAATCACAAACCCAGATTAATCTCGTGCATGCTTCCATTCCCATGGCTTAGTGGAGGACTCGAGAAGGTAGGAGGATTCCGGGAGCAGTTTTGGAGGCCGTAGGGCGGGACGATGTTCTTGATCTGTTTGCGATTCATAGTTGGAATGAAATGCTTTGACGCCATTTCTTTCTCTGACTAATGAATGATGGGCTCAAGCAGAAATTAGGGTATCCAAAATTAAGGAGAAAAACAGTCTTTTATACGTTAAAAAAAAAAAAATAGAATTTTCTGCTATTAATTCCTTGATTAGTTTATTTGCTAATTCCTTCACATGCTAATAATTGCTCATCAGTGATCTTTCTCCTTTATTTCCATCGTATACCCCTGCTAAATGGAGCATGTATGCTCATTACCTGAGGTTTAACTGTAGAATTAGACGGAGGTAACTAAATAGAACTTAACTGACACAAAATGAAACGTCTGGAATAAAAATGCTACCAAAAAAAAAAAAAGGAAAACTAAATAAAAAAGGAGAGAAAGGTCGGGGACTCTAGTGATATTAGCCCTTTTTTAAAAGGTATGTTGATGTGCTGAACTATGTAAAAATTTCTCCAAACCGCCCATTGAACTATGCCTTGTGATTTAACAATTTTATATACCATAGCAAAGCACACAACCAAAAAAAAAAAAAAAACAAAAAACGCACTGATTGATATGATGTAGTTTGATTCGAAACACCCGTCCAATTATAACATGCCCCAGTGGTGTTCAACGATTTTTTAAGATGGCACATGGTAACGGTAATTAGTTAAGGCTCTATTTAGAATTTAGATTTTAAGAGAGAAAGAAAAAGAAATTTCAAAGCATTCTATTTTCTCTTATTTGGATTGTAACAAAAAAATAATAGAATTTTTTTTTTAAAAAAATAAGACTTTGATTCGATGTTATTTTTTAGTATATAAAATATTGACACATTAATTAATAAAATCAAAAGTATCAAAATAAAGTTTTATAAACTTTTAGAAAAAATATTTTTCTCTTTTTTTTTTTCCATGATTTTTTCCTTGTAATTTTTTTCCTTCAAAATTCGAGTTCTAAACGGAGCCCAAAAGACAAAATAAAAATAAAAATTTATCGGTGATAGCAAGTATATGCAATTGGCTAAACAAGTCTAAAAGAATTTTGAGTGTAAAATACATTATAGATGAGACCACTGTACTAGTGAATGCAAAAAAAAAAAGTTGTGATTTCCCTGAGAAATTTTCTTTGTTCCTCTCTGTTTTGATATATTTATTTTCGTGCTTTTTTTTAAGGGTTTAAAAACAAATATGCAAAAGTGAGAACCATCATTTACCAAAAAAAAAAAAAAAATTCAATTGTAAGGAGAGATTTTTCTGACTAAATAAGTGGATCTTCTATACTTAGAAGAAATTTAGCTAAACCATGTGCAACTTCGTTACTTTTTTGAAACACATGATTAATCTACATACTAGAAAGAAACAGAAAACATTAGTTAACTCAATATACATCCAATAATAGTTCTCCCAAACTCCCAATAGCATATGTTGTACCATTTTTCAATCCTTAGTCTTCGTTATACTCGAGCACGCAACTAATCAAAGTAGTAAGGACACCATTGATGTAGTGCCCAAAGTTTTCATAAGTGCATTTACCAATAATACACGTTATTACATATTAATTAAAATGCTTATGTCTCTTTTAGAAATTATATATCGAAATTACTGCTTATTATTATAATTAAAAATTTTCTAATTGACTGACTAAATTTTTATAGCATATATGTGCAATGAAAAACTGATTTAAGTAAGAAACTGATGTGCTTTTATGGCTAATGCGATTTGCCTATTTATGAAAATTTGCTTTAAATTATTTTATACTTACTAAGCAAGCTGAAGCTTTATTATTATTATTATTATTATTATTATTATTATTATTATTATTTTTCTTTTACACCACACATGGATTTAAATTGTGTATGTGTGAATTATCTAATTTATAATTGTTGATCTCATAAATATTAGGATGAAACTTTGCACACTAAAATATGATTAATATTACTAGTTGTGAAAAGTACCTGAGTATTTGTGTTAATATACTTGTTATAGGTACTTACTTTGTCTTATTTACTTTAAGGTTCATGAGCCAACTTGTGATTCTAGTAAGTGGAAGACACAACGAAATCTTGAACCATGTCAAAACGTGAAGCTTATCACCAACCGACTTGACTCTTGACTTGTATTAATTGCCTTCCTCGTTCTTTCTTTCCTTTGGGATAACTTTAGAGTTCTATTACCTAAACTAGTATAATCAGTTTCAGTACTTTGTCTATTTAGTGGGAGTAAATTTATGCAAAGAAATTGAGAACTAGCACTACCATCATATCATTTGACTATTGGACTCAATATATATGTATATATGAAGTTGTGAATGCTATTGGAATAGAAATAAACTACAAATATATTCTTAAGCCAAATGGGCTATAAAGTTAAGGTTTAGAAATTAGTAATTCGTAATAATTTGTATAAAATCTTCTTTTTTTCTCTCTATAGAGATTGTCAGCTAATGTTTCTACCATAGAGTCTATGTTTTTCTTTAGCTGATTTTTAAAGTGGCCTAACAAGTTATAATAGTTTTCAAGAGAAAACTTTGAGGTTTCTTTAAAGTTAATTGATGTTTCTAAATCTTTCTGTATATTACCAATTAATTGGTAGAGTAATAATGAATAAGAGAAATTTTGTATGTATTTTGTACCGGATTTAGGTTTGTTTGTAGAATTTGTAAAAGCTTATTAACGATATTAAATATTTGCTATGTTGTAATTAAGGTGGACAACATATTTTAAGCTTTTATTCCTTGAAAAGTTATAAATGTGAAATTGGCCCCTTGTCTTTTTGTCCACTTTGAACTTGCACAATGTATCATGGACTTTTGGTATTCTTCATTGCTTTGTGGGAGTGTTAATTTAGCCTCGTTATTTATTGTCTTGAAAACATGAATTAAATTGAAGCTAAATGATATATTTAGGACTAAAGCACATCAAGTTTTTTGGAGAAGAGAATCTGCCTTTCACTTTCTTTTATATTCTCAAAACAAAGTAAGTGAAAATTTCACTCTAGCATCACAAGAATATATATGTATGATTATATATGTTAAAGGTGATATATTTGTGACATTGAGCTTTATATATTTAAAAATTGTTTATATTATTTTCATGAGAATGTGTCATATTTTTATGCACAAAATAATTATTTATAAGTTATGATTTTACTAAAGAATTTTGTACCTTAGAAATTATTTAAATTTAAAGAGTGACGTGGTTTTATCTTGCTGATATAGTAGGTAAATGTAGTGAAATCCCTTGAGGTTAAGTCCAAGACATGATATGCTAAAAAGTAGGAGGTAAGATCCCTTGAGGTTAATTCCAAGACATGATAAGCCTCAAATGATATTTATTAAGAGGATACCTACTATGTTACTGAGTAAGGAACTATACCAAAGAAGGGGCCTAAACATGATTTAAATGTTAATGTTTTCTAAGGAAATTGAGGGTACAAAGATTAATAAGTTTTATATACAAATTGTTCAGAAGCATGCATGGATTTCCATTTACTAAGTCATTACTCATTTAGTTCTTGTGAGGCAGATGATCAAAACCAGAAGTAATGTTGGTTGAGCTGTTTCCACTCTAATATTGTTCATATGCTAGTTTTGAACTGAAAAAAACCTTTTTGAGAGCCTTTTATATATTTTTACTATGTTTATGTATATAGTTGATCCTGTGAGAGTTGTCAAGAGTAGTAAGACCATATTTTGTACTGTACAGATCGTAAATATTTCTGTAATATAAAAGGATGTATAACTGATATTTTTCAGAACCAAACAAAAAAGTTCAAATCTAATCCTATAATTTCTATTTTTTTAAGATTAATGAAAGTGAGTTGGTACTATTTAACTTTCCTACGTATAAGTGAGCATATTTATACGTAGTATGGCTAGGGATGTTACAATTGACGACATCCTTTAACTCTAGCTGACAACTCAACCGAAAGCTTTCCAATAATTACATGGTCGATAATGACCTACTTGTGTGGTTGTGGAGCCTCATTAGAAGATATGAGCATTATCTACAGTGTCAAAAAAACACGTAGAGGAACAAAAAAAATCTAAATAAACTTACCTTATCACGTCATAATTAAAGGCACAAGCAACAAATTATAGAATCTTTGGCATTTAAGCTGGGATAATTACCCATTCTTATCTTGTTACCTAATTTCCTCAGTATCTGGTTTTTAATTTCAAATGCTTAGTTTCCTAGTGAAAATAAGAAGCAAAACTTGAATTAACATTAAAAGTCAAAAGATAAATCGATATTTACTAATTAAAATTGCAATGATAAGGATAAATACTCTATTTTACAGTACAAGTCTAAAGGGAAATTCTCTTTTATTGTATTCCTTATAAGTACTTATTTTCTTTGAGTTCCAGAAATCCAGAGGAAGTGACTTACAAATGGTGTAGAGAGGACAAGACGATTGTACAACGCAGAGAGGAAGTGAAGGGGTGGAGGAAAAGAGAGGAGAGGCATCGAGCCCTGGATTTATCCTTGCTAGATTCATTTTATATACCAAGCCTGCCTATCCTCAGTGAAATGAATTTGTCGAGAATGAACATATATAATAACTAGACGTTATACCACGCTTTGCGCGAGTTGGTATTAATATTACATACATTAAAATATAATTTATAGTTAGGTTCAATGTATTACAATATTAAAGAATGTATTTATCTCTGTATTTATTTTGATGAGATGAATATTACATAACTTTTTGTTCGATGAACTAAATTTAATATAAAGTATAATATTATATAAAACATTAAATAATATATTTAATATTACATTTATTTTGATGAGACGAATATAGCACAATTATTTGTTCGATGAACTAAATTTAATATAAGGTATCATTAATATTAAACTAAATATAATATTATATAATACATGTATATATTACAACCAATCATAGCATGAAAAAATAATAATAGGACCAATCATATCGTGAAAAAATTAGGAATTTTTTAAAAATTTTAAAAATAGAATGGTGATCAAAGAAGCTATCAGAATTTTTACACTTTCTCTCTCCTTCAGGCTTAATATATATATATATAGATATAGATGGATGCGATGCGCCCATTATATTGGCTACAACGTATACTAAGAAACAGAGAAATGTTGGTTATAATTATAATATGTGAGTGATAGCCATAGATAAAGAAAAATATCACATATATATAGATAACGTAGCTGAAACAACAAAATTATACTCGTAAAATTAGGAAAAAAAAAAGAAAGATTTAATCTCTCGTATACAGACGTTAATGTCTACAGAAAAACGATGTGAGTTATCCCACACCAAAGTCTTCTAAATTATAACCCATTTTTTATATTATACTCGGTATGTGTACATTTTGTACGTCTACAAGAGACACTTGATTAGAACCTAGAAATAAGAAATTAAAAACTAAAACAATAACAAAAAAATTTCTTGTCAATGATCACTCAAAACTCCTAAAAAAATTGTATGCTAGGCTCTTATAAGGGAGTCTAAGAGAGATAATAGGCCCATCGACCTGCCTTGACCCACATTTTTGCAGACCAACATTAGGTCCACATTTAGTCATTTTATATATTATTTTGAATATATTTTTTAATTAAAATTTAAAAAAATCTTAAGTAAGTATTTTCATTTATATATTTTTAATATTATTTATTTACTTATTTTTATTTATTTTCAATTTATTCAAATTTTAGAAGAAGATGAATGTGTTTTAGGCTCATATTTTAGTCCATATAAGCCACATATTTGACATTTTAAAGTATAGAACAATAATGAAAGTAGACTCACATTCGTCCCGCATAAACACGACCCATTTTTATCCACATAAAGTGTGAGCTGGATCTGTAGAATGTGCTGGACCTCTTAATAAGAATATAGGCCGAGCCAAATCAGTCCACATTTTAAATAGGCCGGGCATAGGCCTGGTACAAAACCCGGGTGGAAGCTAGCCCACTTTACATCCTACTTAACTATTTTACTATAAAAAGAAAGGTTATTAAAATAGAGTGTGAAAAAACAGTTACTTTGCTAAGAACCCCTAATTTTTATGACCGTGCTAGTGGTCGACTCGTTTTGGCATAAAATAGTCATAGATCCATCCTCTTCCATGAACAAAATAGCGATATAAAGAAAAAGCACTGGCTAGCTCTCGCAGGCCATGTCATCAGTATAGATGTACAACGAAATGAATTGCATGTAAAGAAACAGAGAAAATTATATATTTAAGTACTAGAAATGACAAAAACAAACAAATTCGTCATGTACGCACAAGGAGAATTTATGGTCCTGACCCTAGCTATTTGATTGTTTTAAGGAGGCCATTTTTCCTCTCTGTTCTTTTGATTTTTAATAGAAAAATTTAGGTGGATGATCAATATTTTAAATTTGTTTAAGTAGATGTCTATTTTTCAAATTTTATAGCTAAATATCTATGTATATATATTTTTACACTTAGTAGATATACATATCTACTAATTTTAGTTACTGTACTGAAATGTACTAGGTATATAATTTTTTATACTTCGTATAGACATTTTGCTATAACATTTGATAAATGGATATTTACTTAAATTGGGTCCAAAATTTGGTCATATTTCTATAAGCCCCTTTTTAATATGAAAATTTTCCTTTTTTTTCTCAAAATTTTTTGTTTTTTTCTCTTTCTTATATATGTAAGGCACCAATCTAGTAGGTATTTTTTTTAATATTATTTTGGCCAATTAAAATTGGTCACACACGTCTTTCTATAATAAAAGGAGGAGAAAGAAAAGCATTAAATAATGAGTATTTATTATTATTATTTTTTTTCAACTATTCAAATTATGATAGCCGTTAGATCAATGATCCAACGGCTAAAAAGAAATACATATGGATAAGTTAAAAAAAATAAATATCGGATTGGCAGTTATATATATATATATATATTATATGGATTTAGATTTGGTTTAAAATGATATATATTAATTCTTGTTTCGACATTCACTCCCCGTTGCGTTTTGCTTTCAAATATTTCTACATTGGATTTTTTCTTTTTCATGCTTATTTGCGCTAGAAGGAAGATAATTGTAATATTTTCATCTGTTGAGAAATTCACTTTTATGGCGACTGTTTTTCCTCTATGTTCTTTTGATTTCTAGAAGGCCAGAATTTTTCCCTTTAATTTGTGACTTCTGAGGAAATGGCCACTAATATACTTTATATCTTTATTATGCGTTTTAAATATTTTCCTTTTTAAACAAATGAAATTATCGGTTTAAATAATTTATCTTGTTTGAAAAACATCGTGATAAATAAAGTTGTTTAGAGTGAAGAAAACAAAATATAAACTGGCCTGATTAAGATTCAAACCAACATACTGCTAACAGTAAAAGCCTATAGACATGAAGCACCCGTGAGCCTAATTTCCTCTAGTGGTTTTTGGTCTACAGAAGACATGGTTATCTATTGGAGTGAGACAACATATTGGAGAAAAAGATTCACTCTGTTACAAGTATAATGTTGTAGCTAGCTAGTTACATACATGTGCATGTGGTATTAGAATAGCAAATTTTACTACTTCCTGTTTCAAGATGCTAATGCCGAATATTATTGTTCCGGGGGGTGCTTTTTTGTAATTTAATTAGGGAAAAATTAATTAAGTATAAGAATACTTAAGTAATAATAAGCAAGACAGTAGTAAAAATGGAGAAAATGATGTGAAAAATTGTAGCAATACAATTCTATGTCTTAGAAAATTATTAGCGTCTTTGACAGCTCAATCTGCAAATAAACAGGTGTGGGTAGTTTCAATGACCATCACCTTGTGTTAGATAGCTAGTGTTCTGACGTAAGTGATACCAGCCATATGGTCAGAAACAAACAAAAAGATGGTTAGTTTTTTTGACATGGGTGATTCCAGCTATTCGGTCAGAAATATAAATAAACAATATTAAAAATAAATAATTAAAAGTTTAGATCTTTGACATAGGTGATTCCAGCCATTTTGTCAAAGACAAAAAATAAATAAATAAATAAAGATACAGAATTTAACGTGAACGGTTGCAAACAAGGGTCATATACACTACAACTCAGCTTGCTAAACAAGTCAAAATCACAGGTCTACGAGTATTTAAAGTACATAATTTAAATGTTAGCACAATATATATATATATATATTCAGCACCTTATAAATATTTAGAACAATAGAAAATAATACGGTGAATAGCTCAGCGTTTCCAAAACCTGCACAAAAGTAATTAATTCATAATAATAATAATAATATAGTATATATATATATATATATATATATATATATATATATATATATATATATATATATATATATATATATACCTACTGGTAATAAAAGGAGTTGGTAAAAGAAATGATATAGTCTTAATTTGCTGTGATGTTGACAGGTAGTAACCAAAAGGAATTAAAGGCAAAATTTAACCAAAAGGAATTAAAGGCAAAATTGATACATGGAGGTGAAGTAATAGAGAGAGAGAAAGTTTCGAGTGATAGGCTAAAAGAAAGAAAAAGGTTGATGTGATATAAAAAAAAGGTTGATGGACAAAAACATGACAGGAATTTGTAAAGAGAGAAATATGTATATATATTTGTATTGATAAGTTTTTCTGATTACAAAGAGATACTACCTATATATAGACATATGTTGAAGAGGTAGAAACGGTGGGACAAATGAGAATAAATTCTCAAACTCACAAAGCTTGATATCTTTGCTTGACCGATGTCTCAAAGCATATAAGGTAAGTAGGTAACTATTGAACACTTGACACAAATTTTGTGATGTGTCATCTTCTAAGAGAAGGGCTTTGAAATATTACGCTTATATAGTGAAGGGTTCTAATAAAACTTGGACACATGGCCCTATAGTGTTGCGACATGTGGCATGAAATTGGCAATTCTTCAATAAAAATTTGACACTTGTCTTGGAATGCCAAACTCTTTCTTTGCCTAATATAGTTTTGACACGTTACACTTTCTCAATTAACTCCATATTGTATAATTATCACATTAGTTGTGACTTAATATTTTTAGTTAGTGACTAATTATAAAAAAATTGTCACACCCCAAAATATTAGGTCCCCTGAGTTATAGTGAATGTGAACATTCACTAGAGCTCATTAATGTGAGTTTTCTCAATATGGTCTTTGAACTTGTCTTAAAAGCACCTCATTTATAGAGAGAGAATTTTTTTCTTTTGGATGAATTTCTGAGAAAAGACGAAGCACCATTATTTTACAGGTACATCCCAACTAGATTGGCACCAACTTGTAAGATAATCTAACATTTTTCCTATTCAATACTGATAGGAACTGTGGGCAAGCTCATGATAGCAGATAGCTTACTCTAGTTGGGTTCCAAATAGTCATGCCAAAACATTTATATTGGATTGGCCCAACCCAAACAACGCCTAATTAAAACTTTACTTAGAGCAAAACCTAGTGGAAAAAATCTCTAGAAAGAAAAAAGAGTACGTTACGTGTAAGCAACACTTTGGAGATGAGCTTGAGTATTATTTCTGTGAAACTTCAATCATTATATTTAGCTTGCTTGCCAATAAAAGTTCTTTGTAGAGGCTTGTGATACTATTAAGAATGACTCTTCTGAAGAAAGTTTAGTGCTTCCAAATTATTTTGAGTATCTTATGTAAATAGATTATGAGGAAAAAATTGCCTTGCAAAATTGAGAGATTAGTCCAATATAAATAATAAACTCTCACATATATAAGAGAAAATAGAAATAATTATTAGATAAATAGAAACTGATGAGAGTTTTAATAATCCCCAATATTTATTGGTGTAATTGATAAATTGGCTATATAGTAAGATATAATATCTGATGAGGGAGTTCCCGTAATAATTAATTGGATACAATCCACATCTGTTTTTTTTTTTTTTTTAAAAGTCAGAAGTGTTTGTATAAAGATAAAATATGAGTATAATATCACTGATGTAATTTTGAAACAGATCATCTTGTTGATAGCCTTGAGATATTCGGCATCTCGCATGATTCTGTTTTAGTCAGGTCATTTTGTTTATAGCTTTGGCATTTTCCGTGATTCTTTTTTCAGTTAGATCATCTTGTCGATAGTTTTTGGCATTTCGCACGATCCTGCTTTTGGCCAGGTCATCTTGTCGATTAGCCTTAATAGCTAAGTCACATTATCGATAGCCTTAGCATCTTGCATGATCCTATTTTAGTTGAATCACCTTGTCGATTATTGTAGCATTTTGCATGACTGTATATGTTGTGAGATAATAATTACAGTTTCATGCAACCTTAATTAAATATTATAGTACTAAAGCTTATAAATTGCATGTACCATATGATAGAAGTATAGAAGAAAATAGAAACCAACTATTTATTGTAACTAAAATATTTTACAACTAACAATCCCCAATGAATAGGATGTCTGTAGAGTTATTATGGCTGGTATCGAAAACTTACCTGGGCTTAAAACCCAGTGAATTATTGAAGATGGTTCATATTGTCTCATTACAGAACTTGAGACTTTAATAGATTTTTCCATGGTGACTTCTGGATTTCTTGATAGTTGTTTACACTCTTTATCTTCATCATCCATCTCAATAGTAGTGTAGACATTTATCTAACCTCTTCCATGGTTAGGAAATGGGTTATTCTTAGCTCTTGGTTATTGTTGCTCTAATAAAATTTCACCTCTTTGAGCTTTTTCATGGTAGGTTTTCCGTACTGTATAACAGTCAGATGTAGCATGACCTACTTTCTTATGAAATAAACAGAATTTGGGATTTCTTGTTTCTTCTGATGTAGGCAGAGTTTGAACCGGTGGAGGCTGTAATACCCTGTCTTCTATCCATACTCGTACGAGTGCAATGATTTGATTTTATGTTAAAGGTATCTCCAGAGGGGTTGGTCGATTTCTTTTGTCTTGACGCACTTTTTCAACCAAAGTGACCTCTCCTTTTCACTTAGAAAAAGATGGCTTACCCCAACTTTCAGTACCACACCGTCCAGAAGATTTATATAATTCCATTATTATTTCTTCAATATTGCTTACTCTGAACATTAGTTCGACAAAATTCGGGATGACATGATTCTGAACGTGGACTTTGTATTCAGCTCGCATGTCTTTAATACACATCCGAATTAGTTCGTACTTTGAGATGATTTCTTTGCAGTCTAAAGCCTTTTCCTTGAATCTATTCGCATAAGTTGTGAGCGATTCACTTTCTTTTTGTGTTACACTGGAAAGATTAGATAGATCTAACTTTCACTCTGCTATGAAGAATTTGGTGCAGAATGTTATGACCAATTCATCCCATGTAGAGATACTACCTACTGGTAAATTGGTAAACCATGAATGTACCAAGTCTGTGAGAGATTTTGAAAATTTTCTTAGCCTCAATTCATAGTCACTGGCGTAGATTCCGAGATCATCTAGGAAACCAATGACGTGCTTCTTAGCATTGCCTTTCTTTTCATCAAATTTTTTGAAACGAGGATTAGTGTAATCCTTCAGATATGGCCTGGACAAAATATATGCAGGATAAGGAGGCTGGAAATCCATTGTTGCCATAATTTTATTAGCTTTTCCTGCCTCTATTTTGAGACATCTTGTAGTTGTTCTTTGGTGATGAAACTATGAGAATTTCTATTACTTATTCCAACTGGAGTTGTGGGATTAGCAGGGTTTTCTTACGTTGCTGGCATGACAGGATTTTGATTATCTGACACCAGTGAATTGTTATTTTGACAAGAGGGGACATGAGCAATAGTCCCCTGTTTATCTTTCTTTTCTATTTCAGCCAATTTTTGTATCATCAGCTCTTGATACTTCATCAAATTTTCTAACATACTTTTCATCTGAGCAAGTGTCTCCTCTTGCTGACTTGATGTTTCATTGCTTAGTAAATTCTGTTCTTTAATCATTTTTACAGCAATTTTTTTTTATCAAAAGAGAAAATTTGGTAGAGTCTAGAAAATATTTTTTTTTTCAAACAAAGAATAGACAGAGTTTTGAGATACTTTCTGATAGTTTGGAAATACTGAAGAAATCTAGTTTTACTTAGCAACTCCTTAGTGGAGTCGCCTTTAATGTTTCGGGGGTGCTTTTTTGTAATTTAATTAGGGAGAAATTAATTAAGTATAAGAACACTTAATTAATGATAAGCAAGATAGTAGTAGAAATTGAGAAAATGATGTGAAAAATTATAGCAATACAATTCCACGTGTCAGAAAATTATTAGTATCTTTGACAGCTCAACCTACAAATAAACAGGTGTGGGTAGTTTCAATGACCATCACCTCGTGTTAGATAGCTAGTGTTCTGATGTAGGTGATATCAGCTATATGGTCAGAAACAAACAAAAAGATTATTAGTTTTTCTGACACGGGTGATTCCAGCTATTCGGTCAGAAATATAAATAAATAATATTAAAAATAAATAATTAAAAAATTAAATCTTTGACAGAGGTGATTCCAGCCATTTTGTCAAAGATAAAAAAAAAATAAAAAAAATAAAGGTATGGAATTTAACGTGAACGGTTGCAAACTCATATATGCTACAACTTAGCTTGCTAAACAACTCAGAATCACGGGTCTATGAGTATTTAAAGTATAGAATTTGAATGTTAGTACAATATATATATATATATTCAGCACTCTGTAAATATTTAGAACAATAGAAAATAGTACGGTACATAACTCAGCATTTCCAAAACCTATACAAAAGTAATTAATAATAATAATAATAATAATAATAATAATAATAATAATATGGTATATATATATATATACGGGTATATACGTACTGTTAATGAAAGGAATTGGTAAAAGAAATGATGTAGCCTTAATTTGCTGTGATATTGACAGGTAGTAACCAAAAGGAATTAATGGTAAAATTGATGCACGGAGGTGAAGTAATAGAGAGTGAGAAAGTTTCGAGTGATAGACTAATGGAAAGAAAAAGTTGATGTGACATAAAAAAAGGTTGATGGACAAAAACATGGCAGCAATTTGTAAAGAGAGAAATATGTATATATATTTGTATTGATTGGTTTTTCTAATAACAAAGAGATACTACTTATATATAGGCATATGTTGAAGAGGTAGAAACGGTGGGACAAATGGGAATAAATTCTTAAACTCACAAAGCTTGACACCTTTGCTTGACAGATGTCTCAAGCATATAAGGTAACTATTGAACACTTTGACACAAATTTTGTGACGTGTCACCTTCTAAGAGAAGGGCTTTGACATGTTACACTTATATAATGAAGGGTTCCAATAAAACTTGGAGACATGGTCCAATAGTGTTGCGATATGTGGCATAAAATTGACAAATTTTTAATGAAAATTTGACACTTATTTTGAAATGTCAAACTCTTTCTTTGCCCAATATAATTTTGAAACGTTACATTTTCTCAATTAACTTCATATTATATAATTATCACATTAATTATGACTTAATATTTTTAGTTAGTGACTAATTATAAAAAAATTACCACACTCCAAAACAATTATTTTCAAGCAAATTTGAGAAATACGCAGTGGATTATTTAAGAAATTTCTAAATATAAGGAGTTTTCTTGAGGTTAAAAAAAAAGGGATATTTAAAAGACGGTGATATTGAGAATATAATAATGAATTAAAAGGAGTTCAGAGAAGATATTCTCGTTTATTCCATCTGGAGCTAGCTCTCGTACTAGGATCTAGCTCTCTTTATTTATTACAATTAACATAGCTATCTCTTTCTAGTGATATGAGAAAGCTAGCATATTCCGCTTACATTACGCATGCATTCATGCTAAGATTATTATATGCATGTCGAGCAACTATGCCTGGTCGACTGGCATACGCAGTTGTCCATTTCTTGGAAACTTCTCCTTCTTCTTCTTCATCAGATGAGCAAGTGAGTCGAAAGGCTCTTGATTGTAGCAGTCCAAGTTTTCCCCCATGCTCACTCCCAGAATGATGCTAGATCTATTGAAGTACTTGACCCTTTTTTCAGTAATATCTTCCACTGGGCCACCACGACCGCATTCTTCCGCTCCGTTGAGTATGTTAGTGGTCACACCATACCCCGGCAATCTATTAGCTTCCTTGTCCTCTTCGTCCGGTATCCATTCACCCACCATAACTTCGTGGCAGGATGGCTTGGTTTCGCGCCGAGTCATCCAAAACCAGATGGCTGTCTCGAAGGATATGGTCGGCTTTTCAGCTACCAGGTCCGGATCATCCAATAGGTCATATTCAAGATATCTACCCGCAGGGCCATAGTTATAGTTGCTGCTCAGAAACACAGACATAATTTATAAGAATTAATGTTTTGTTCATTTGTAAAGTTCAAGTGACAAGGGAGAAAAAAAAAAGTGACACAAGATTTGCTTGGATACACTTTTATTTTGTGTTTTTATTTTCTTAAATTAATAAAATGAAGGTGAAATTTTTTAAGCAGATTTTTGAGAAGATCTAACTGCTCTTTTTATTTTTTTTTAGAAAATAAAAATAAAAATAAAAATGTATCCAAACAAGCTCTTTCATCCATTCTGGTCAGTAATCGGGAGACCTACTAAGTGAGTTCGATGGGCCCTCGGGGACGATAGCTTTTACCCTCTACGCATGGCCAGTTTCCATGAACGCCTTCTATGCAATAATTTCCCGTGTAATTTAGGTCAACAAAGCAGTATCCCCATGCAAATTCACCACCATTATCCGCGCCAGGCCACCCTTCTGCACGTACATCAAATAAAATAAATATATCGTAGTAGAAGCAATTAACTAAGATATTATATTAATCTCACTCAAAAAAAAAAAAAAAAAAATCGTGCAGCTTATTTACAAAATTGAAAGGATGGCTTTTTATATGTAAACAATAAGGAAGGGAAACATTAAAATCGTTACGAGTACTTGGCACGTACCACCAGTTAGAGCAGAGGTTTGACCAAAGAAAGCGGCGAGCTCCCTCCTCCTATTTTCATAGGAACCAGTAGTACCGAACTCAGGAAAACGTCTAGCCGCTTCGAGAAAACTTTCATACGTATAGAAGCCGTGGCCAGGGCAACGATCGTCGTTTCGATTCGGATTCAACGTATCGAACACAGCGGCCGTGATGAGGGCGCTGACGTCGTGGGGATCTTCAGTAGGATCAGGGCATTGGCTTTGGCAAAGTTCAACTGAACAGTATTGGTCGCCAGTCCCACAAAATCCATCAGTACTACAACAGTTTCCGTCCTCACACACACGATTAAAGTTAGCTTGGTTTCCACATTGGTATTGATAAGCAGAGGTTGCTAGCAACAAGGAAAATAGTGTTGCGAAGACAGGGCAGCACAGCTGTTTCATCATCTTTTCTATTTAGCTTGTACGCAAAATATTACTAATTAAGTTTTAGTAGCGCAGTATGTAGAGCGAGTCAGATCTATTTATAGAGTTTAGGAATCCTACACTGCACAGTGTTTTTTTTTTTTTTT
>JXTC01000023.1:396322-407831 GCA_002914845.1 Trema orientale
AGTAGTCACCATTAAACTCCATTCCGTATCATTCCTTGCTTTTGACAGGAGCACTTACACCTTTTGAAATAAATTAATTCTTCCTAAAAGGTGAGTGGTTATCTACTAGCATTTCCTCTTAATTGTGTACTTATATATATGTATAGATCTATAGATGTGAATCATAGAATCAGCACCCATGATTGAAATGATTTTATTATCCAAATTACGTGAGGTTTGCCAAGTATAGAAAAGAAGAGACTCATAATAGAGTAATAAAATTTTGGCTTAAAGTGCTGATTTATATTGTATTTATACTATTCCAATTCTCTCTAGTGAGATGCATATGTACATAAATCTAAATTGGGTTGCGAAATGACTAGTTTTGGATAGTTTATAATCTTTGTACAGTACAACAGGTTATACATATATATATTACTATAAACTTGCTGTTTGTGGCATAAACATTTGGGAAAGAAAATGAAAGAAAAATGTTTATGGACTTTACACCTTTCTCGTATTAATAGTGGTGTCTTATTATATAGTAAACTTGTTATTCTTTATTTATTAGACTTAACAATTATGATTGGAATTCTAATATGGAGACTTCTCTTTGACATGTCTAATCTGACTTTGAAGATTTTGGTTCTTAGTCTGCTGGTTATTCATATAACTTGTGTTTCTTTCTTGACACAAACTAGCAGAAAGATTCCTTGATTTTTTAGGTCTGGAGTCTAAGAATGTTAGAGAGATCCTAATTATTAATGGAAATCATAAGTTTTATTTCTATTCTGAATTCTATGAAATATGTTTAACCGAATTTGTATATTTTTATAAAAATAATATATATATATATATTACTATTTTCTTTTCATTGTCATAATGAGAATGTGCTACTATTGGCTAATGTAATTTAGTATACAATAAATTGTATAATGTTTTCTTGAGGAGATGTACTTAAAATGGAACTAAAATACCATGATCAGGCCTTTAAGCACATCAAGCTTCCTTGGGAGAAGAAATCTGCCTTTCACCTTATTTTGTATTCGAGGAACAAAGGTAAGTGAAAATTCTACTCTAGCATCACAAGAACCTATTTATATGATTGTATATATGAAAGGTGATATATGTATGGCATTGAGATTGATATATGTCTGATAACTGTTCATAGCATTTTCACAAGGCATGTTATGTTTTCAATATGTTTTAGTGCACAAAATAATGATTTACAAGCAATGATTTGAATAAAGAGTCTGTACCCTAGATGTTGATTATTTTAAAGAGGGGTATGGTTCATAGCTTGCTGACCTAGTGGGTAGATGTGGTGAAATCCCTTGAGGGTAATTCCAAGACAGGGTAAGCCAAATAAGAGGGAGGCCAAATCCCTTGAAGGTAATTCCAAGACAGGGTACGCCTCAAATGTTATATTATTTATTAAGAGGATGCCCCTGCTATGTCACTAAGTTAGGAACTATATCAAGAAGGGGGCCCAAACATGTTTTAAAGGTTAATGTTTTCCAAGGCAATTAAGGGTACCAAGACTAAATGAGTTTCAAATGAAAAACGTTCATAAGCATGCATGGATTTCCATTTACTGGGCTATTGCTCATTTAGTTCTTGTGATGCAGATGATTAGGGTGCATGATGAGGTTGGCTGAGCTGATCCACTCCAATGCGGTTCATATGCCAATTTTGAAGAAGAAAGATATTTTGAGAAGTGTTATATATTTTGCTACGTATATGTACATAGATGATCCTGTGGGAGTCACCAAAAGTAGCAAAATCATATTTTGTACTCTACAGACTATAAATATTTCTGCAGTGTAAAAGAATGTATCCCTAACGCTTTTCAGAACTAAGTAGAAAGTTTAAATTTTTCCTCTACTTTCCACTTTTCTAAGGTTAATGAAAGTGAGTTAGCATTACTTAGATTTTCTACGTATAAGTGAGCGTATTTACATAGTATAGCTTGGGGGTGTTACATCTTTGAGCTGAAAAATTTACAAAAAATATTTTTATGTGATTGTTCATTTTATGCTTAAAATTTCCAGGTTATCTTTTAAATACATTTTTCAGATGCCACTATGTGCTCTTCATGTATAATTTTTTTTATAAAAACTTTAATAGTAGATTGCAATTTAGACAATTTAAAGATCAAATTCTTACAAAGAAAAAAGTTCGGAGACTTAATTGCTATAATTGAAATTTTAAATATCAAATTGTCACATGTTCTATACTTCAGGCACTATTTGTGCCAATCCAGTAGGTTTTGACTAAAAGTATTATTTTGTCTTATTAACTTTAGCTAGGAATTTTGTATTACCTCTCTCATTTATTAATTTATTGGCTTGGCTTGGAAGGTGTTGGCTTTTTGAGAGGGTTCAATTACGTGTAATGTGATAAGACATGACAATTCTTTCTTTTTTTATCTAACTTAGCATAGTCTTATTTAGTTTAAAAATATACATTTACTTTTTGTTCAAAATGTTTTCATATAGTTAAAGCCTAATACAGCTGTTGTAATGAGACTTTTTTGAAAGTCTAGCTTCAAGAAAAGTTATAATTGTTAACCCTACAATTGTTACAATTCTAGATTCTTAAGTCTATGTTGATAATATTCGCAAATAAAATGAACTCATCTATAAATATTATCAAAATTAACATCATTGTTATGTCACAAATTTAAAATTACTAAAATATCTTTTTTTAACAAACCCCTAAACTCTTTATTTTCCAACAAACTGCAAACTGAATCTATCCCTGTACATTGCGAATCCATCATAGGTTGGAAGATTAAATCTCCATTGTCATGAATGGTTAGGTCTTTAATCATTATTGGACGTGGATCACACAATATTGTATGTGAATTTGTACATTGAAACTATGCAGAGGTTTTAGTTGACAAGATGTTCCTTATAAATTAAGTAAATTATTTAGCGGTAATTAAATAGAGAAACACTTAATAATTTATGGAAGAAATAAATTAAATACAAATAAATAAAAAAATAAAAAACTTAGAGCTAACATTAGGTAGGGGTGACTTCCATTTAATCTATGGCCACTATTAATTGAAGAATTTATTGTAGGATTCCAGAATTTAACTTGTCCGTCCTTCATATTGATTGCACATTCTATCATTTAGTTGGTTTAAATCTAAAGTTTAAAAAAAGAGTTAAAAAACCATTAAAAAAAAACTAGTTTTCAACCGATTTAAACTTCTCACCACCAATTTCTCAAATGGGATGCTGCTAACGTAGCTAAAAGAAAGAAGAAACTCAACTAGGGTTAGAAAATGACTTGCACTCTCANCCTCTTCCCCTCCTCCCCCGGGGTAGGTTACTAGGTTTTAATACATGTTTTACCCCTCCTCCCCGCCGTCGAGGCACCTACTTTTACTTTTGGTACATTATTTGACCTCAAATTTGGCAAAAATTGTACATCAATTTACAATAAATGCCAAATGGCATTAATGGAGCTTGTCTCGTGTGATTTTCTTTTTATCGCCTTAATAACATTTCCAAAAATGACGCCTAGGAAGGTTGACTTAATCTCTGGGAATTACTAAGTATCAGGATATTCAGAAGTTAAAAGCGATGATAGAAGGAATCGAATAAAAGAAAAACATGGAGACTGAATTTGGTGAAGTCGTGTATAGTATTGTGAGAGTAGATAAGTAAATCCTATGACGCTTAGTCCATGTCATCTCAATCATGTTTACACCACTCAAATTTTGACATGTTTGTGGAAAGCAATTTAATATTAGAAAATAATGGATTATAATAAAGAATATATTATAAACGATTTATGACTATAGATTAATTTACCTTCATTTCTCAATTGAAATGAATTATTACAAATTTTTACATGTTTGTGGAAAGCAATTAATCTTAGAAAATAAAGGATTATTAATAAAGAATACATTATTAACGATTTATGACTATTTTACTTTTATTTCTCAATTGAAATGAATTATTACAACTAGAAAGTCTAAAATTTTCTGTATGTCTATCCATAACCTTCGAAAGGAAAAAAACGTGTTCTATTCTTTTTTCTATTTTTCGTCATGCCTGTTGGAAAAGTTCAACAAAGAGAAACTAAAAGTACTGCGATAATAATAATAATAATAATAATAATAATAATAATAATAATAATAATAATTGATGAGATAGGTAGATAGTGACACATTAACAATCAAAATAAATGTGCTCCTAGCTAGAAATCTTATCCTCACTTTTGAGAGTGTCGATTACGGACGGATGAATGTGGTAAGGTAGTCCAGTGTGTTAGATTAATTAGCGATAAAAGATGATATTCTTCAATGGGTCTTCTCTGTCATTCTGGGAGTGAGAATGTGGTAAACGTTAATTGCTACAATCAAAAGCCTTTTGAATCTTACCCACTTGCTCATCGAATTAATGAAGAATATATAATTAAGAAGAACCCAAGAATGGACTAATATGCCCGTCGATCAAGCATAATTGGTCGACAGGGTAATAATCCAAGCACGCGTATGTTTTCATTCTGATATTAATAGTTAATTGAGTATGCGAAAAAAGTCCGAAGAGATGGAAAAAACAAATAGTTTAAAAGGATTTGGCCTACATCATTTAATAGGTTAATTAATGAGCTGAACAAGTATATATGTCTATTTTTAATTAAGACAGAAACTAGTATATTCAATCTATCTATCTATCTATCTATCTATATATATATTAAGCCTGAAACTAAAAACTCTGATAGCTTCTTTGATCACCATTCTATTTTTAAAATTTTTAGAAAATTCTTAATTTTTCATGATATAATTGGTCCTATCATTATTTTTCTTTGTTATGATTGGTTGTAATATATGTATTATATAATATTATATTTAGTTTAATATTAATGATACCTTATAATAAATTTAGTTCATCGAATCGAACAAATGATTGTGCTACATTCGTCTAATCAAAATAAACATAGAGAGAGATAAATACATAATTTAATATTTTATAAAATATTTTATTTTATTTTAATATTAATGATTCCTTATATTAAATTTAGTTCATCGAACGTCAAAAAGTTATGTTACATTCGTCTCATCAAAATAAATAAAGAGATAAATATATTTTTTGATGGTGAAATATATTGAACCTAACTATATCTTTAATCACTATTCTATTTTTAAAATTTTTAGAAAAATCCTAATTTTTTCATGATATGATTGGTCCTATCATTATTTTTTTTTGCTATAATTGGTTGTAATATATACATGTATTATATAATATTGTATTTAATTTAATATTAATGATAACTTATAATAAATTTAGTTCATCGAACAAATGGTTGTGCTACATTCGTCTCATCAAAATAAATATAGAGATAAATATATTTTTAAATATTAAAAGACATTGAATCTAACTATAAATTAAGTTTAATATGTGCAATATTAATATAACTTGCGCAAAGAGCGGTATAACAACTAGTGTAAAAATTATGGCTAAATAACATAATTCAATATCCATTAAGGCCCATTAAGGCCCATTAAGGCCAAGACACGTGGCCAGCTCACACAAAATCCTTAGCTCTTTCTCTCTCCTCCCCAAATCCTCTCTCAACCGAAATCTAGCCAAAATACCGATTTCACAACGAGCCTCTGTTTAGCCACCTCTAGTCACCGACAACTGCCGCCACTGCGTGGAATCGAATGCCTAGCTCCAGATGAAGCCTCTACCACCAGCCCCGCCGCTTGAAGATGCCTCATTCACTGCCGGTAACGTGAAGAAGTCGCAGACATTTTTGCTTGCTGGCACTGATTCCAGCAATGTCAGATCCCGAAACTAGTTGTCGTGAACTCATTTTGGTATGGACAATCTACTCGTAGGTGTCTGGTAGCTTGATTTTGCTTCGTTTTATTTCGATCTCATTGGACTGTTTTGAGTATATTTAGTTTCGGAGTTGACTTTTTGATTGGATCGTTAAATTATAAAAATAATATCATTTTCGGAATGTACATAAGAAATGATGAAAAATAACATATATATTGACTATGTTTCAAAACAAACAAGAAAAACGAGATCGGACGACTTAGATTTGCTTCGTTTTGCATTCAAGAGGATGGGGTTGGGCCTAGAATCCAAATTTATCGAATTATATATCTAACCTCGCTATTTTGGACGCTAGAAATTCAATGGTAAGATCGGTTTTGTGATTTGAACCTCCGTTAGAAAATCAAATTTTCAAATTAAGTGAATGAGAGTTCGAAAACGATCCCCAAACAACGTCAAATACTCTCCATAGCACTGTACCACTATCTAGTTACTCGATTAAGGTAGGGATTCGATTACTTGATTCTAAAATTCGTTTAATTATGAATTTACATATTTTAAATAAATATAGAATTTCATGAATTATTTTGTAAAAGTTGTGTTTTCACTTGTTTTGAATTGATTTGATATTTAAACTGCCTTGGAGGCACTTCACATTGGTTGTTGTGTTATATACACTATTTTGAGCTATTTTCTGCAGGAAATTCGATTTTTGGGTTTTGATACAAAACGGCCGTTATACTGCCAAAACTTTTAGAAAATCCAAAGTGATTTGAGAACTCAGTTTTGAAGACTAAATGTTATTTGATTAAGGAATACTGTATGGTTATTTTATAATTTTTTATAACATATCCCTATTTTGTCATTTATATATCATTTGCATCACTCACACACCTACGCAACTATCAGACTTACGATACCCCATGTTAAGTACAGGGACTTACGGTTACCTTCATAGGTGGTTTGGACTTACGGGTAACCCATTAGAACACCTCAGACATTATGATTATATACATATTTATATATTGGCATGAATAGATATGTACTGGTTTTGATGTAATGTTTTACAATGATTTGGAATATTTGAACCTTCGGATAATGATTTCACTTGGATTTTGCGATTTGTTTTGAGTGGACTACTAACTATATAAGACCTTACATGTGAATATATTTATATCATATATAAAAGGCCTGTAATCGATTCTCTACTGGTCTTTAGCTCACCCTTGTTCTTCCTCTCAGGTGAAATTCAATGTTATTTGGACCGGGACACCTAGATTGAGGCATTGCAGGCTTACTAATTTGTTTATATTTTAGTAAATTCCTATGAGACTTGTGAATTACAGACTTAAGTAGGAATTTAGATTTAATTATAACTGAGTAAGCTTATTTGTGGGATTTAGACAAGATTTGTACAATTTATGTCTATATGTGGGTGTCAGATGAATGCTCAATGCATGATTATTTGAACATATATTTTATTTATCGTCTATGTTTAATGAGTGATGCATAGCTGTAAGTTTTATTTCAAGTACATATTTTTCTAAGGCCAGTTTGAAAAATTAAATGTTTTGAACATTTTTGAATTATTTTAAAAATTATTCTCAGTACTTCTATTTTATGAAATACTCATTCTATTATTGACTCCAACCTCGGGCCATGACAATTACTCTCATCAAAACCATTTTTTTAATGCTTATGTGATTATAAAATTATAGAAAATGAATTTTACGGTAACTATCGGGAAATTACAATTAAAAAGTAGATCAAAGATTTCTAAGTATATCAAAATTTTTACTTAGTACATTTTCAGATGTACTAATTAATTGATATTGATTTCTAGTATATAATTCAAATTTCATTTAATGTGTACATATATATATATACATATATATATATTAAAATACCATACAGATAAGTAGTTTGTCATAACGTCATTATATATATATATTTGACGTTTTAGTTGATTGTAGTTAAATAATGGAACAAATTAAAATAAAATAAAATAATGGAACATCAATTTTTCTCTAAATTTTGGTATTCTATTTTGTTTAGATTCGTCGCGACCCAAAATCTTAGGCCGCGACCCAAAATCTTAGGCCGTGACTTTCAGTAATTTTGAGTGTAAATTAGTAGAAATAAAGAATTTTAAAAAATTCGGAGAAAAATAAGTACTTGGATATTTCATTTTAGTTCTTGAATCATTAGAGATTCTATACAAAAGGGAACCAATCTTTAGTTTAATTTATTAAGAAAGATATGTCAATTAAAACTCAATAAAACACACTAATTTGTACGAAAACTTGGTTTAATAAAAACTTTAATGTTGAATAAAAAGAAGTTCACAAATTTTGAGGCGAAAAATCCAAAATTTAACTTACAAAGTTAAATCATTATTTCAAGTACTTAAGACTTTAAAATTATGCTCCTTGGGAACTATAGTGTCCCAATTATACATCAAATCCTCAAATAGTAGTAAATAAATCCTCATACATTCACTTAGTAGAATCAATAAACTTGGCTAAACAGTTAAACATGGGGAAAGAGTGAGACAAAGAAAGGTACAAACCAATGAGGAATAGGACCACGAGGGTAAGCCAAGTGACTTGCCCTGCCAACGAGACAACTAACTCGAAAGAACGACAACCTGAAAGGGGGGAAAACGAAAGGGGTGAGCTCGAAAGCTCAGTAGGAAAGCTATTACTTCATTTAAAATCCTTTTTAGTGATGGAAAGCCCCTGCGTGGTTAATTTAATCCGAAACATATTTGCAAAACCATATGTATGTACCTATACATATCCATTCTCAAAACTTATAATCCGCATATGTATATGTACAACTATATGAAACATGATATCTGAAAATCAATAGTCCATATGCACACACATATATATAATGATATACATCTACATATATATATATATGTACAGAAAATATGATATAATGAAAATCAATCAGTCAACAAACACATGATGCAAATCCACCCATACCCATGAGTTCACCGCCTCTCATCAATAGAAACAAGGGTGTTGGCACTACGTGTGCCATACAGCCTGTCTGACACCTAGCTCATAACCGCAGGGGACACCCTATATCGCCTATCAAACCTAGAGGGGCAACCGCATTGCCTACGCCTACCAAATGGGGAGGTAATAAGAAGAAATACCCCGCGCGGGTTCACAGATTCTGCACCGTCGGTGAAGCTGTAATGCCACACTGTAGAAACCCTATGATGCTAACCTAGTACTCATGTGTGATCATATGACACGTGTACTCTGAACTGATATGTAAAAACAACCATGCAGTAAATTAAGTTCAAATAATGCTCTTGTTTTTAATAAAATGGTTAATTAAATTGTATAGAAAAATGGGCATCATAACGGCCCTATTTTACTATATCCAAAAATAACCTACACTCAGAAAAGTCCCAGAGCAATCCAATACATAAATCATACCATTCAATTCTATCACAGATATTTAAAAATTCTAAAATCACGTTTGTTCTCATATGTTACAGAAAATAAGTTTTATTCAAAAACGACGTAAAAAAGAGGTAACTGAATCCATACCTCACCAGAATAGTGATACCACGCTATTGGGTCCTCAAGGTGTCGTTGGACGATCTTTCGAAGGATCGAGAACTAATGCCACGCCCTCGATTGCTTATTTGGGAAAAAACGACTTCTCAGCGGAGCTTCAAATCAATGAACGAACCTCTTCATTGAATTTTTAATGTCGAAAATAGCTAAATTAGACATATAACTCGACCAATTCGGGTTCGGACTGATATCGGATCCGTGACACACAAAAGTAGACAAAATATAAGCCGTTAGATACTGATTTTAATATCGGTCACCAAATATAGTCAATATATATCAAACTCTTTCATTTTCTGAGTACATTCCAAAAATGACAACAAATAACGAAATCTAATGGTCGGATTGAAAACTAAAATTTGAAATTTAAAACGCCCAAAAATGGCAACTTTCAAACAGGGAAAAATGGGATCGTGAAATATATACCTTGAGGTTCCTCTCGATGATACGAACCCAACGACCCCAGGAACTTGCGGTGAACGGCCGGAATCGTCACCAGAAATTCAAAGTTCTTTCGCGGCCAATACGGTGTTTTCCGGCGATGCGTCTGTTGGCGATGACCGGGAATTGGCGGCGCAGCTTCCTGGCAGCACAGGGAGTCCTCACCGGTCGGTGGTGGGGTGCGACGAGGGCTGGCGGCTGCTGCTTATTTCAGCTAAGAGACGAGAGAGACGAGAGGGAGAGAACAAATTAGGGGGATATCGGGAAGGGGAGAGAGAATGTATATACATATATGTATTTAATCTGTTTTTTTTTTTGTATATACTGAGTTATTACATTCCCCCCTCTTTATAGGAATTTCGTCCCGAATTCAACTACAAGCGATAGTATGAACAACGTTGTAAGAAATAGTCACTGAAAGGGTAGAGAACACGTGACTATAGAACTTAAGAATTTTGAACCAAATGCTAGGTAATGAAAGCGCATGAAACAAACATCCCTCACTTGTCATTGGAATTCCGCCAATATACTGAACCGTACAATGGTATGGTATAAGGACGTACCCGAAGAGATACATAATTATAAAATAGTTCAACAGTTGGTACAAAAATCTCAACATTGATGGTTGGAAACAACAACCTCAAGTATGTAAGTGGTCAAAGATAATGGTAATGATGATAACCATGGCTAGAAGCCAAGAATACAGGACTCAGAACACTGACTATAAGGCATCAAATTAAAACAACAGACCGATGTCAGATACAAGAATGTCGTCCCCCTAATCAAACTAGATCAATAATCTCTTGGCATATACCCATTTGTCTGTAGCTAGAACTTGGGCCTAGAAAATCTCTGAGTCCATGACTCGAATAGAAGTCTCCTTTCAAGCACAGAACGTGATTGAATAGTGTTCAAGACAAAGAACAAGAATCCGTGAGTTACACCACATAAGATAAACGAGCTTAGAGATCAAAGGTGACAAAGAGAGTTCAATGGCTCACAACCATTTTCTGCTCCCCGATTAGAGTGAGGAAAAGAATCAAACATAAACCACTTCTAGTCAAAGACAAGACTAGAACACCCAAAGAGGAAATCACCAATACAAAACATTAGTGCAAACTTCAATCTCAAATGCAAGCATTCAAACATGGGAAATTTCAAAAGCATTTCAAACCTTTTATCCAGTGTAAAACCTCATCAAGGAAAACCAAAGTGAATGCAGATCGAAAGACTCTTCAAGTCCTTGTTATAAAAAAAAAACTCCATAGACACAATCCAATGTCCCAGAAATATGCACATAATCGAAATCGACACTTAACATACCAGAAATAAGGTTCCAATAGGATAGGCTTTCGGTACCATACTCGAGTGACGCCTGTCTCTTATGAAACCTCATTCAATTTTTAGTGAAAACAATTTCGAAAACGTTTTTGAAAACATTGAATGTAAAACGTGTTGGGGCCTAGGAATACTACACTAGTTCACGATATGGTCTCTTTTGATGGAAATTCCGGAAACTAAATTTCTGAAAAACGATTTTACCGAAAATAATTTCCGCAGTTTTGTAAACAAATCAAGAATGCGGCGGAATAGGTATTTTAAAATTTTTCTTAAAACTTTACAAAACAAAATAAAGAGGATCGTTGATCTAACATAAATCAATTCATGGATCTTAGTTTAGATAAAACC
>JXTC01000023.1:416163-428509 GCA_002914845.1 Trema orientale
AGTAAGTCAAAAAGATAAAACTCATGAAAGCAAGTCCGACAATCACTAGGATTAAGGTAATCTTGCAATAGTGCTAGATTAATGAAAGATAGAATATTGAGTTACGGCACTTAACCTCAAATTCTATTTTCAATTGGTCCAGTTCAATGCACTTATAACTTTCTTATAACGCACTAGTGTTTCTATCCGAAGTCAGATACTTCGATGATTGGAGACTTCATCAATCCCGTTGAAATAGACAACACTATATTCTATGGCAAAATAAAGTATTCCATCTTTATTTGCAGAATGTGAACTTTTAATTTAGACATAATGAAATAAAGAATTTAGTCTCTCACATGTGAACACTTCACATGATTAATTCTTTATTACTCATTATTAGTTATGGAAACTTTTAGACATTTGCATAATAAAAAATATAAACGTCACATGTATATAATTGGGACATAATATGGAATTATTAACAACAAATAGACAACACGTAAATCTAATAAACATTGTTTAAAATGCCAAACAAAGAAACTGCTTTCTAGGGCATATTCCCAACATCTTTCTGGCCAAAGGTAAACCAAACTTAAACTTTGAGTATCCCTTTATAATATGGAAGTAGAGACCAACGACTCTTAAAGTAATCTCTATGAGTAATCTCATTCCAATTACCATTAACCATATAACAATAACCATGTTATATATAGTTTAAACAAAATAGACGATTCAGATTTAACTCAACATTAATATTTTGAAAAAGCTTCACCTCATGCACATATGATGAAAATCTCTAATAGTTTCAAGTATTAACCGATAAAGTCGAGTTCTACATGGTAACCATTTATTTATACCAACAAAGAATGCATGAAAAGGTACTAGTTGGTTCCACATAACCAACGAAATAGACATTTATTTCACAATCCACTTACTTGGTAAAATGATAAACGAGATCATATTTAAATTATCATGGTCAATTTTCTTTCAAAACTAATAAAATATTTAGGTCCCAATCCACATTATGACCAAACACAGTGGGATGTCTTTTGTAAAATTCTAAAATATTTTCCAAAGTAATCAAACAAGTTTCTCAAAAAGTTTGAAAGTTCACACTCCCCCCCTTTTTTTTAAGGACAATTGGGTAGTTGAGAAAATATTAAAGTGTGAAACATTATCAAAATATTTTCTCAAAGCAAGTAAAACAAGTGTCAATCCTCACTTGACTCTTCAAATATACCTCATGGAGATTTATACTAGGCACCACTAACCAATTAATATATACATAGGCTCCATGAATTGGAAAGCTATAATTAAATCCTCAAGAAGAAAATTACATACTAACATGCACCACTCAAAATCCATCAAACATAAAGTCAAGGCATATAACTCAATGTCATTTATTGATTTGAAAATCAAAGTTTCATTCTCCTTCATAGTTTTCCCAACACTAGGGAGATCGGTCAAAACCAATTATACAATGCCCAAACTCCAATTAAAATAAGTTTTGCATAACTCCAATGCAATTTTGTTCGCACCATGGGAAATCGGCTAGCATGAATCACAATGGCTAAACAATCTGAAAAACACCAAGGGACCATGCATTAACCAACAAGATAACCCACATCAAGGAAAACTTAGATGAAACATGCAATTTGAACCATCAAGCATACAAGACACAAGTGACAAGCTTCATAGAATTTAAATCAAAATTCCAAACTTAGACATTCATATCAATTTTTCATTCTCTAAGCAATACGTTCTAGAGAAAATTACAGGTATGAATCTTCAATCACACGCGTGAAGCTAAGATTTTCCCCAAAAATTTATTTTCAATCCACGTCAAAGTCTACCGAGTAGTCAAACTTATGAATATTTTATTCAAATATTTTCTTTAAGTAACTTACATCTATTTTTTTCTCAAGCATACTGGTGAAAATATTCATTAAATCTCAAATCAAGTATTAAATAAGGATTGGAAAATGATTTATAATCTACTAAGTCCAACTTTTAAAAAGGCACTTGCAAAACTTGATTTTTTTTTTACATTTATGGAAATAAACTACTTGGTCAGAAGGTATTTCAAATCGACATTTCCAGACGTAAAATAAAATCTTACTAATATACAAATAGGTTGGTAGAGTCATAGTGCTTAGTTTCAAAGTAACATATTAATATAAAACAATACCTCTTTTTGAAAAGGTATACTGATTTTTACCCAACCAGTGCTCAAGTTTAAAATGTTCATGTTCTCTTTGAAAACAAACATGTTACTTTGATCAAACACAAATGTCTACATTATTTAAAACATTAATTGTCAGCGTGGCATTTCCAGAAGTTGTTGGGATCAAATAAATCAGTTTTAAATCAGACTAAACTCCCAACAATTCAAGAATTCTCAACCAAAGAACCATAATAACAAAACTTGACGAAACTAGAGAAATGCAAGTACCACAATTAAACAATATATCAAATTACCAAACTAATCATTTAGTCAATGAGCATGCTATGTAAGAAAAGTATCACCACCATAGACATTAAAATATAGGACCAAGTCACGATGTATCTAAATCAAGTGATCACAAAGATATCAATTCCAAGAAAGTACTATCTCAGTCTAATAAACACCAATAAATTCAAACCACATCAGTGAAGTGCAAATACCAAACCAATGTATCACAAGTAAAAATCCCCAAGAAAGTATAACCACAATCAAATACTACAAATAAAAGTGACAACATAACTTAAGGGACAACACATAGGCAACTCGCAAGAAAGTAAAAACACAACAATCAAGATGCAAAATACCAGATTGCTACCTTATAACCTACGAGGTTCATGTAGCCAACAATTTGAATGGACAGAAGAGTACAAGAATGAACGTCCATTCGAAGCGAGGGATTACGCTAAGAGCAGAAATCAATAGTCTCATGTCAACCCGACACATCCGAGACTAAACTTTTTTTAGGAAACCACCATCCCAAAGACACCTAAATTTCACTTTGGAAACGTTTAAGAGAGGACTTGGAAGGAATAGGAGCAAAAACAACTTATTTAGCCAACTTCTAAGTGATGAATGAGGTATCCGTCACAACTATTTCCAAAATATTTTTTTTAACACTAAAATTTAACACATGCATGATCCTAAATGGATCTGAAGCTGTGTTCTGATACTAATTCTATCACGACCCAAAATTCTAGGCTGCGATTTTTAGTAATTTTGAGTGTAAATTAATAGAAATAAAGAATTTCATAAAATTCAGAGAAAATCAAGTACTTGGATATTTTATTTTAGACCTTGAATCATTAAAAATTCTATACAAAAGGGAACCCATATTTAGTTTAATTTATTAAGAAAGATATGTCAATTAAAATTCAATAAAACATAGTTAATTTGTACGAAAACTTGGTTTAATAAAAACTTTGATGTCGATTAAAATGAAGTTTACAAATATTGAGGCGGAAAGTCCAAAATTTAACTTACAAAGTTAAATACAAATTCCAAGTACTTAAGACTTTAAAATTATGCTCTTTGGGAACTATAGTGTCCCGTTTATACACCAAATCCTCAAATAGTAGTATATAAATCGTCATACATTCACTTAGTAGAATCAATAAACTGGGCTGAACAGTTAAATATGGGGAAAGAATGAGACAAAGAAAGGTACCAACCAATGAGAAATAGGGCCACGAGAGTAAGCCAAGCGACTTGCCCTGTCAACGAGACAACTAACTCGAAAGAACGACCACCTGAAAGGGGGGAAAATGAAAGGGGTGAGCTCGAAACTCAATAGGAAAGCTGTTACCTCATTTAAAAATCCTTTTTAGTGATGAAAAGCCCCTGCATGGTTAATTTAATCCGAAATACATTTGCAAACCAAAACTAATAATTCGTATATGTATATGTACAACTATATATATAGGTATGGAAATATTATATCTGAAAATCAATAGTCCGTATGCACATACATATATATATATACCAAAAGTATGATGTAATGAAAATCAATCAGTCCATAAATACATGATACAAATCTACCCATACCAATGAGTTCACCATCTCTTATCAATAGAAACCAGGGTGTTGGCACTACGTGTGCCATATAGCCTGCTTGACACCTAGCCAATAACTGGAGGATACACTTGTGTGTTGCCTACCAAACCTGGAGGAGCAATCGCATTGCCTACAGCTACCAAATGAGGAGGTAATCAGAAGAAATACCCTGTGTGGGTTCACGAAATCTGCACCGTCAGTGGGGCCATAACACCACACTGTAGAAATCCCATGAAGCTAACCCAGTACTCATGTGTGATCCTATGATACGTGTGTTCTGAACTAATGTGTAAAAACAACCATGTGGTAATTTAAGTTCAAATAATGCTCTGATTTTTAATAGAATAGTTAATTAAATTTTATAAAAAAATAGGCAATATAACGGCCCTATTTTATCATATCCAAAAATAACCTGCACTCAGAATAGTCCTAGAGCAATCTAATACATAAATCATACCATTCAATTCTATCAAAGGTATTTAAAAATTCTAAAATCATGTTTGTTCTCATATGTTGCAGAAAATAAGTTTTATTCAAAAGCGATGTAAATGAGAGGTAACCAAATGCCTACCCCACCAGAATAGCGATACCACACTATTGGGTCCTCAAGTTGTCGTTAGACGATCTTTCGGAGCGTTGGGAACTAATTTCACGTTCTCGATCCCTCACTTTGGAAAAACCGACTTCTCAATGGAGCTTCAAATCAATGAACAAACTTCTTCATTGAATTTCTAATGTCCAAAATAGCTAAATTAGACATATAACTCGACCAATTCGGGTCCGGGCCAACACCGGATCATTGACACACAAAACTAGATAAAACCTAAGCCGTTAGATATTGATTTTCGTGTCGATCAGCAAATATAGTCAATATATATATATATATATCAAACTTCATCATTTTCTGAGTACATTTCAAAATTGACAAAAAAAAAAATTGAAATCTAACGGTCAGATTGAAAACTAAAATTCGAAACTCAAAACACCCAAAAATGATAACTTTCAAACCAGGAAAAAAGGATCGTGAAATATATACCTTGAGGTTTTTCTCGACGATACGAACCCAACGAGCCCAAGAACACGCATTGAAATGGCCGGAATCGTCGCCAGAAATTCATAGTTCTTTCGCAGCCAATACGGTGTTTTCCAGCGATGCGGCTGTCGGCGGTGACTGGGAACATACGGCGCAGCTTCCTGGCAGCAAAGAGAGTCCTCGCCGGTCGGTGGCAGTGTGCAAAAAGGGCAGGCAGATGTTGCTTCTTTTAGCTGAGAGATGAGGGAGACGAGATGGAGAGAACATAGAGGGGACGATATCTGGAAGGGGAGAGAGAATGTATATACATATATATATTTAATCTGTTTTTTTTGTGGTCAAATGACCAAACTGCCCTAAAAAAACTAGGTTATTATAAGATTAGCAATGTCGTATTCTTGTGGTTGACAAGCTTTCAACATATGATACTGTACATCAATTTTATTTTTTGTTTAGTTTTGTAAGACATGATTGGTGTATATATTTGTATTTTTTTTTTTTGGGTATGATGCTCTTCTATCAAACTATGTTTTTTTTCCTATGGTCATTTTTTTAACGAGAACATCCTGATAGAGTTTCCTTTTTTTGGTTATTTTAGCCATTTTTTGCGGCCTACATATGTATATGATATATATAGAGGTTCCAAATCAAGTAGGTATTTTTTTTTTACCTATTCATAGGGTATTTTTTAAGCTTTTAGATCATTGATTTAACAAGTACCATAATTAAAGTAGTTATAAAATAATTAATAAAAATAAATACTCATTATTTAATAGATTTCATTCTCTTCTTTTTACCAGGAAAAAACGTGCGTGAACTATTAACAGCTTCCACTCCTACTCACTTCCACCGGAGCGACTTAATTCACACTGCACGTTAACTAAGAGGGAAAAGATAAGGGGTAAGAATTCACATACTCAGTAGGAATTCAACTACTCACTTCCACCGGAGCGACTTAATTCACACTGCACGCTAACTAAGAGGGAAAAGATAAGGGGTAAGAATTCACATACTCAGTAGGAATTCACATACTCAGTAGGAATTCACATACTCAGCAGTATGAATGCAACTATTCAAACCTGTATAGTTAGTACCTTTCCAATTTTTTTCATTTAAATCAAGTTCGCAAAGCAATCAAAATCAAAGGTTATCATGTAATCAAAACCAAAACCAAGGTCACCATATTGTACATATCATAAATCAAACAAATATATGGATGAATGAGCTCTCATACTCCCATTACAGCCCTGTAATACCTCTTAATAGATGTACCCAGCATCCTGACACTACCTAGAGGTACGTCAGCAAATCCTGCACAAGGGCCTAGGTCTCTCACCTAGCACTGCAGCAACACGTCAGTAATCTAAATACTATAATGCTAAAATGGAACTCAAGTGTGTGATCCTAAGGTAGGTACAACATATCATAGAGTGTGTAATAACCATGCATCAACTATATTAAGAAATCATGCTTTAAAACTCATTTGGTATTATTCTGGGACTTATAGAAAATTGGACAGCATAATGTTAGGTGTATTTTACACCTATCATTACTATCCTTTCGAGCTTAAGAATTGCTCATCTCTGAGCTATTTTTACGTATTTTGTTATTTTTATTATATATTTCAGGTGAGAAGCCATTGAGAGGAGAATTCTGGATTTTCAAGAGAAACCAAGGCTAAATCAAGGCAATTTTGATCATTCGAGAGCAAAGACGGGTGAAGGGCATCTCAGCAGTGTGTAGCTGCGCCAAAGTCGTGGAGAAACCAGGCAGAACTGGGCGATGCAGTGCCGAGTTGGCACCGCATCGCCAAAAGTTCTAGAGAATTGGCACCGCGCGCCAGGACAACATGGCGCCGCAGTGCCAGGACCGGCGTTGCAGCACCAATTCTTCTATCGTCTCGATGCTGCGGTGCCAAATTGCCACAAAGCACAGACAGCTTGCAGAATTCCTGGATCATAGCCAATTTTACCTCTTGTATTTAAACCCTCTTCACCTTGTCTATTAGAAACACAGGGGGGAACCCTAGTAACCATTTTGAGAGAGAGTTTGAGAGAGTTTCCGAAGGAGAAGCACCAAGGAGCCACAGGAATCAAGAGGGGATAAGAAGATTGAGCAAGCTTCAAAGAGTTTTTCCTTTTCTTTCTCTGTTTTATCTTTTCGTTTTTTGCTATGAATGTGTATAAGTTTTATCATCTCTGTTGTGTTTCTCTCTATATGATTATGAACTAAATTCTCTTACTAGGGATGTAATCAAACCTCTAATATAATTCATTTATGTTATTTTTCTCATTTGTTCTTGCTGTTCATGTATGAGTTAATTGCTCTATCTTGTACTTAATGCTTCTGTTCATTTAGCCATTGAAGCGATTGATGTGTGTGAAATCTATATGAACTTGGAAAGGGGAGTGTAGATTTGGACATAGATTGAAAAACATAGGATTGCCTAATTTAGGATGAGTTTATATAGAATAGGAATATATCTATGTAACCTATGCAAACTTATTTGGGAATCACCACACTTAATGAGTTTAAGCAATTTATGTTAGGAGTAACATATTATCATGTTTAAGCTTTTTCACTTATATCTTGGAAGAGATTTTGTGAATACTTTGAGTTCCCGTTTGTTAATTCTACGTGGATGATTGAACGGTGAGGAAAACTAGTAGATGAAAGAGTTAGAGGGGAGATTGCATCCCTAGATCTTTTATCATTGCCATTAATCTCTCTTTAGTTGTTTAGTGTTATTTCCTTTCTTTCCTTTTATGTTGTTATTTACATTTTAATTCTTGCACAAACAAATCAATTATTGTCATTTGGATAAATTATAAACTAGTTTCGGTTAGTACTTAGCAATTGTAAATCGAGTACTCCTCGTGGGATTCAACACTCTCTTACTTCTATTTTTCTTGTTGCGACCCATATACTTGTAGTGTTTTGTGTGTTAGAAATAGCCCAACACATAATGGCTGTATTTTCCCAAAACTAAAATTTTAAACTTGCATAAAACTATATAATCTATTCCTAGAATAATCCAATATATTTCAACAGTTCACAAGTCCATCAAATATCCAATCAAATCCATAAAATCTATGAAAATCGATAATTTAAAGAAAGATAGGTACAAAAACTTGGTAATTGAATACCTATCTTGTCTTCATATCTAAGATAAGCTATCAGCGCTCATAGATTATCCCGTTGGTCACCCGGTCGCTCGAAAGATCGTTTAGGGATCATGTGAACCCGCTTTGAGGGGTGACTTTATAAACAAAGCCTCAAATTGAGAAACAGAGGTCACCACTGAATTCAGAGCACCCAAGAACACTGGGTTAGACATATAATTCCATTAATATAGGCCCCGGGCTGAGACTCGGCCCGTGGCATGCAAAACAAGGCGAAATCTCGAGTCTCGAATTTTGAGCTACTTCAAAACTTATTGATATTTTATATCAAAACTTGTCTCTTGGTCTTACTTAGTCCAATGTCCAATTTCAATTTCGAGGCCTCTAGCTCAAATTTGGACTTAATTAGAAACTAATTAGAAAAGTTACAAAAATTTCAGTTTCGAGGCCTCTAGCTCAAATTTGGACTTAATTAGAAACTAATTAGAAAAGTTACAAAAATGTCATTTTCTTAAAATTTTTTCTTAAATTCCATTAATTTCAGATTTTCATTTCTCTCAATCTACCCATCCGATTTCTACAAATCCACCACTGTTCTTCTTTTCTTAAATCATGTTTTCATCTCACAAAGTTTCATGAGCATTGGTTGAACATTACAAAAATAATTACACAAATGCCACTTTTTGTAACGAAAATGACACAAAAAGTTTAAAAATTCCAACGGGAGCTTCTATGCCGGAAGTTAATGGCAGTGGAGGTCAAAAATGGTCAGAAGGCTTGGGCTTGCCGGCGTATGGGTCCTCAACCGTGAATGACGGTCGGAGTGCCAAAAGTGGCCGAGAAATGATCGCGGTTTCGCAGCGTCTTCCTCGTGCATGGATTGCGCGTCGGTGGTCAGCTACCGATAGTGGAGGCTCGTCAGTCACCTGGGAAGCAGCATCGGCCAGATTTCTTTCGTGGGTGGGTATGGCGGTAAGAATTGGTGCTGCGCAAGGAGGATGCGTGAAGAAGAAGAGGAAGAAGGAGGTTTTGGGAAAAATTTAGGGATTTCAATACTAAATAGGGTTTTTCTTGACACTTGGCACTTATAAGATGATGTTATGACTTTTTAAAATTATATTATGGCCTATATTTTGTATTTTCATTTCATTTATGTCCTCAGAAATTCGAATTTAACCCCAACTTTGTGAATTTATTTCACTCACACCCCCCATTCAAAAGTAAATATAATTTTTAGCATTTTTTATTTATTTTAAATTCCTAAATTATTATGAAAAGACATAGTATCCTTAATTAAAAACCAAGGTTTTCATATCCTCCCCTCCTTTAAGGAATTTTGTCCCAAAATTCAAAGTACAAAGCCAGAATCAAAGTACAACTATAAGTTGAAAGTTAAACAAATACAGATACTTTTAATTCATCTCTGTCTCAAGTTCCCAAGTAGCTTCTTCTTCTTTGTGGTATTCTCAAAGGACCTTGATAAGAGGAATCTCCCTATTACGAAGTACCTTGAGCTATCTTCCCAGTATTTGAACTGGTTGCTCCTCATAAGTCACACTATTTTAGATATAAACTTCTATGTACTGAATAACATAAGATGGGTCAGGTATATACTTCATAAGCATTCAAACATGGAATACATTGTGTACACGACCTAATTATGGTGGTAGATCTAGACGATAAGCAACATGCCTAATTCTATAAGTAATCTCGAATGGGCCAAGATACCTTGGTACTAACATCCCTTTAACACCAAATCTTGTGACTCCACGCATTGGCGTAACTTTCAAGAATACCTTATCATTAATATCAAACTCTACCTCGCATCTTGTAAGGTCTACATAGCTTTTCTGGTGACTCTGAACAACTTTGAGTCTCTTCCTGGTCTTATTGACCTTTTTAGTAGTCTCTTTTATTAATTATGGCCCAAGAGTTACACGTTCCTCTACATCAGCCTCACACAAAGGTGATATACATGGTCTCTCATATAGTACTTCATATGGAGCCATGCTAAGACTAGTTTGGTAGCTGTTGTTGTAAGTAAACTCCACCAATAACAATGGCTTCAACAAAAAATCCAGTATACATGAGCAAAGCATGCCTTCTAGAATCTATATAGTCCTCTTAGATTGGCCATTTGTGTCACATCTCCTAATTTAGGTATATACCTAAGCTAGAAAATGTTTAATTTCCATATTCATCTTATATCATAAAATGCGAAAAAATCCAGTAACAATTTTTTTTCAAAAACTAAAAGAATATTTAAACTGAAAAACAGCCTCTTATTAAAACATCCGGAAACAAAACCTAATACTCACATAACCTATAAAATGAAAACACTTAATTTTAATCCAAAAGCCAAACACAAGAAAATAAAACTTAAAGTCAATTAAAAACGTCCTAACGCCATTTGGGACTCCACTGCTGCCGCCAGCCAACCTCCAATAATCTATTGCTCATCTGAAAATTTTAAAAGAATGGGATGAGCTTGCGCCCAGTAAGTAAAACTCATGCATGCAATGAATGTCGTGTTTTATGAATAATGCATTTTAAGAATCATAACTATGCAACCCCTCTTTTGAAAAACATCTTAATCATAAACGTTACTATTTCATAAAACTTTCATATTTGAGCTCAACATAGTGTAATGCCAAGTCTATCAGAAGTGATGAGCCATAAACATGGTGTCATGACAAGCATATGAACTTGTAGCTATTCGGATCCCATATAGCTATCATACTACAATGGCTAGCATCGTAGTTTAGACATTCGTTCTTAACATGGTGACTGTAGGTCATTCAGTCAGGTGCACATACTCCTTTCAAGAACTTAACACACACCTAAATAAAAACATTCTTCTTTGAACAAAAATCTGGTTGCATAGTAATTTAGAAATCATTCTTTAAAAATCATAATCTCTTGTGCAATTTATGCAATACTTGTGCATACTCATGTCATAATTAATACGCAAACTAATATAGTATAACATATAATAACATACCATATTGATCATAATAACATCACATAATAGCACGTAAATTTACATATAAACACATAGGGTGAGATTTACTTACCTCAAGTCCTTAGAAAAATTTTGTAGTGAAATACCACACAACTAACCTCGTTGAAATCACGTGTCTCTTCTTTATCCTTTATTTTTTTTTATTTATTATTTATGAAAAAAAATTAAAAATATTAACACATGATATTATTGCTCTTAAGAAACATATTTCATATGTTTAAAAATATCTATAACATAAAATAACATAATAATTTTCATAATAAGACTAAATCTGTAAACATTCAGCAATCTAGGCATGCTTAAATAATTTTAGATTCAAACATATAATTCAGTTTACTCCACAAATTTTCATAGCTCATTAAGACATATAAAAAACGATCTAGAAAAATTTTAGAAATTTATAAAAAATATTTAGCATATTTTTCATAATTTTGAATCTAAATCTTGTAACCCAGTAAAACTGTTAAACTGAAAACTAGTACACAATAATAGAATTTTTTAGTTTTTTTCTTAAATCAAAATAATCTGAAACTTTATGGAAGTCTTTTTATCACAATATAAAATATGCAAAAAAATTATAAACTCCAAAATAAACCATTAGATGGCACTTTAAATTCATATAATTCTACATCAAGATTTATACCAGCACCAAAATCAGCAAAATAATAAAGATTGCGAAAATCATATTTAATTGTAGAAATTTTCAAAAATCACGAAAATATTTGGAGAACCTAATCGCACATTGATAAACGTTCAATAAAAATTTCAAGTCGAAAAGATATCAATATCATAGATTTCAAATGTTAACAAACGGAAATATTAAATCTGTCAGATTCACTGATGTTAAGGACAATATAAATAAGAAATTTTATAACGAATACAAATAAACCCCTATGATCATAAAAATTTCCAGAATATAACCTAACATATAAATAAACAAATTGTTAAAATTTCAGATTCTATAAAAAATTCAAACCCTAGATATCATAGGTTGAATTTTGATCTAACAGCAGCAAAAACAATAAACTCAAAGAAGGGAGTGTATTTAAATGTTTACATTCTTCTTGAAAAATTGAAGAAAACTAAGCAAAACTCTTGAAATCACAAATACTCAGCAACTAAGAGAGAAAGAG
>JXTC01000023.1:431906-472763 GCA_002914845.1 Trema orientale
CGCCTGAGTGAGCCTTTCCGCACTTTTCATAAGTTATCACTATCTTTTTATTGTTGTTACCACCTTTGTTGCCTCCGCTATGATTTCCTTTCCTCTTTTGGTTGTTTCTATTCCAGGGCTTTCCTTTCTGATTTATGCCTGATTTTTGACTATCCAGTTGACGGGACTACTCATCATCTTCAGCTAAAATCTGAGCTCGATCCAAAACCTCAGCATAGGTGGTTAACTTCAGAACTTTGATCGAACGTCTTAAGTCAGGTTTCAATCCCATTTCAAACTTCCTCGCCTTACATTCCTCAGTGTCTACTAGATGTGGTGCAAAATGGGATAGTTGTTCGAATCGACATTCATATTATGAAACAGTCATGGACCCTTGTACTAAGTTAATGAACTTTATCTCTTTGGTTTGTCTCATGGAGTATGGAAAGTACTTCTCAAAGAAGATTTCCTTGAAACGATTCCATGTGATAGGGTTGGCTTAAGTATTGTGGATACAATCAGTCGTCTCCCACCAGTGTGCTGTCTCACCTTTCATCATAAAAATAGCACACTCAACACGTTGTTGATCAGTGCACGTCAACAAACGAAAGACGTGTTCCAATTCTTTGATCCAGCCTTCTGCAATAAGTGGATCTGTGCCTCCCTGAAAACTTGAAGGTTTCATCCTCCTGAATTGCTCATAAACAGGGAGTATTACTCCACCAGGATGAAGAGCTTGAGCAGTTTGTGCATGTGGTTATTGTTGTTGGTACTGTAAAACTTGGTTAACAGAATTTGTTATGAGCTGCACCAGCTTGTCCACATTTATTTGCACATTCTGAGTCTGACTCCTAGCTCGTCGTTGGGGCTGATTACCCTCTCCTTCTATAGAGGCATTTCGTGGAAAGTTTTGTCATGGCGGCATCTCTAAAAAGAAAAATCTTACTAAAGTCTCGTTCTAGAGTTCTAAATAAAAATAATAATAAACATATATAACAAAAATCATATATATAAAGGAAACATAAACAATTCCATTTCATCTTTTTCACTTACCAGTTGGCTGAAAGCGGGCTTCCCATGGCATTAACCTAATTTTACCCTCTTTTTTTTTTTTTTTAAAAAAAAAAGTCTACACAATCGACTAAACTCTTACTCTGATACCAACTGTCACATCCCCTAATTTAGGTATACACCAAGCTAGAAAATATTTAATTTCCATATTCATCTTATATCATAAAATGCGGAAAAATCCGGTAATAATTTTTTTTCAAAAACTAAAAGAATATTTAAATTGAAAAACAACCTCTTATTAAAACATCCGGAAACAAAACCTAATACTCACATAACCTATAAAATGAAAACACTTAATTTTAATCTAAAAGCCAAACACAAGAAAATAAAACTTAAAGTCGATTAAAAACGTCCTAACGCCATTTGGGACTCCATCGCTGCCGCCAGCCAACCTCCAATAATCTATTGCTCATCTGAAAATTTTAAAAGAATGGGATGAGCTTGCGCCCAGTAAGTAAATCTTATGCATGCAATGAATGTCGTGTTTTATGAATAATGCATTTTAAGAATCATAACTATGCAACCCCTCTTTTGAAAAACATCTTAATAATAAACGTTACAATTTCATAAAACTTTCATATTTGAGCTCAACATAGTGTAATGCCAAGTCTATCAGAAATGATGAGCCATAAACATGGTGTCATGACAAGCATATGACCTTGTAGCTATTCGGATCCCATATAACTATCATACTACAATGGCTAGCATCGCAGTTTAAACATTCGTTCTTAACATGGTGACTGTAGGCCATTCAGTCAGGTGCACACACTCTTTTCAAGAACTTAACACACACTTAAATAAAAACATTCTTCTTTGAACAAAAATCTGGTTGCATAGTACTTTAGAAATCATTCTTTAAAAATCATAATCTCTTGTGCAATTTATGCAATACTTGTGCATACTCATGTCATACTTAATATGTAAACTAATATAGCATAACATATAATAACATACCATATTGATCATAATAACATCATATAATAGCACATAAATTTACACATAAACACATTAAGATGAGATTTACTTATCTCAAGTCCTTAGAAAAACTTTGTAGTGAAATACCACACAACCAACCTCTTTGAAACGACGTGCCTCTTCTTTATCCTTTATTTTTTTATTTATTATTTATGAAAAAATATTAAAAGTATTAACACATGATATCATTGCTCTTAAGAAACATATTTCATATATTTAAAAATATCTATAACATAAAATAACATAATAATTTTCATAATAAGACTAAATCTGTAAACATTCAGCAAACTAGGCATGCTTAAATAATTTTAAATTCAAACATATAATTCAGTTTATTCTACAAATTTTCATAGCTCATTAAGATATATAAACAAAGATCCAGAAAAATTTTCAGAATTTATAAAAAATATTTAGTATATTTTTCATAATTTTGAATCAAAATCTTGTAACCCAGTAAAACTGTTAAACTGAAAACTAGTACACAATGATAGAATTTTATAGATTTTTTCTTAAATAAAAATAATCTGAAACCTTATAAAAGTCTTTCTAACACAATATAAAATATGCACAAAAATTATGGACTCCAAAATAAACCATTAGATAGCACTTTAAATTCATATAATTCTATATCAGGATTCATACCAGCACCAAAATCAGCAAAATAATAAGGATTGCAAAAATCGTATTTAATTTTAAAAATTTCTAAAAATCACGAAAATATTTAGAGAATCTAATCGCACATTGATAAACGTCGAGTAAAAAGTTCAAGTCAAAAAGATATCAATATCATGGATTTCAAATGTTAACAAACGGAAATATTAAATATGTCAGATTCACTGATGTTAAGGATAATATAAATAAGAAATTTAATAACGAATACAAATAAACCCCTATGATCATAAAAATTTCCAGAATATAACCAAATATATAAATAAACGAGTTGTCAAAATTTCAGATTCTATAAAAAATTCTAACCTTAGATATCATAGGTTGAATTTTGATCTAACAGGAGCAAAAATATTAAACTCAAAGAAATGAGTGTATTTAAATGTTTACTTTCTTCTTAAAAAATTGAAGAAAACTAAGCAAAACTCTTGAAATCACAAATACTCAGCAACTAAGAGAGAAAGAACAGTAGAGAGAAATTTAAGAGGAGGCTTAATTAGATTTTTAAGAGATAGATATATATATATATAGGTTTTTGGCTTAGGGTCTTTTCTCCCCCCTCCCCCCCTTACTAACCCACACGTATAACTTAAGGTTATACCTTATTATGTCATGGGGAAACTTCCCGTTTCCCTTTTTTTGTCACTTAATTTCTTTTTATTTTTATTTTTTATCTATCAATGTTTTTTTTTTTAAACCTAATATTATATTTTTGACATTATGGGAACTTCACGTTTCCCTTTTGTGGCTTAATTCAGATTTTCTTTCTTTTTAAAATAACCTCGACTTATATGTTAACCATCTATCCATAAGTAGGAAAAATAGATTAAAATCTATATATTTTAATACATATCAATAAATTAGTGGAAATTAAAACTTCACATGCTGCACATTATTTAATAATGATAATAATAATAATAGATATACTTATTCGTATATATAATGTGTGCTTAATTAAAACTTAGGTATACATATTTAAGTTTATTATCAAATTAATTGGACTCTAAATACGAACTTGACTAAGATTTAAATAACAATAATTATTAGAATAATTCACTTAACTCAATAATAGACACAAATTAATCACATTATTATAACAATCACATATAAATACAAATGCATGAAAATTTATTTCTCATTAGGCACATAGTCCAACTTAACTTTCATGTGCGTATTCTATTGCAACCGTATTCACAAAAATTTTGTTAGTGCATAACTGTTTCATTTATCATAACCATAGATTTAAAACACATGAAAAATAAGAATCATAATATAGGACAGACTTGATATTACAATCTGTCTGAAGATGATAAGTTGTACTGAGATTCAGTTCTATTTCCAAAGCTCTTTGCAAAGCTTTCCAGAACTTTGACATAAATCTTAGATCCTGGTAAGAAACTATGCTTGATGGTATCCCATGTAAGTGAACAATGTTATCCACATAGAGATGACTAAGTTGTGCAAGTGAAAAGTCAATCCTGATTGGTATAAAATGAGCAGTCTTTGTCATTCGATCAACTATCACCCAAACAATATCATTCTTTCTTCGAGTCCTTGGTAGACTTGTTACAGAATCCATAGTGATTTTATCTCATTTCCATTCCGAAATAAGCACTGGCTGAAGTAGTCCAGCTGGTCTCTAGTGTTCTGCCTTGATTTGCTGACAAGTCATACACTTAGCCATAAAAGTAGGTACATCTCATTTCATGCCTTTTTACTGGTATTGCCTCTTCAGGTCATGATACATCTTAGTGCTATCAGGATGCACTACGAACTTGGACTTGTGAGCCTCAGTTAGAATAGTCTCTCTAAGATGAGGGTTATTAGCTACAACTAGCCTTCTATTGAAAAGTACAAATTTTTCTCTATTGGTACTCCAACCATCTAGCTACTCACCATTTTGAAATTGGTTCCAAATCATTCTCAATTCTTGATCTTATCAACTTTGTTGTACTATCTGGAGAAGTGGTGGCGTAGCAACAATATTACTGATATAAGTAGTTTTCCCATTTTTGCTACTCTAGGTTATAGTCACAAATAATAACCGAATTCTTCCAATCTTTTAGGATCAAGGAAGCAAGCGTATTATGAGACAATCTGCTCAAAGTATCAGCTACAATATTGGCCTTTCCAAGATGGTACTGAAGTTTGAAGTCATAGTCCTCTGTATACTTAACCCATATTCTTTATCTCAAGTTCAAGTCTCGTTGAGTAAATAGATACTTCAAAATCTTATGGTCAAAATAAATCTCAAACTTTACACCATACAGATAACATCTCCAAATCATAAAAGCAAAGACCACAACTGCTAACTCTAAGTCATGAGTGGGATAGTCTTTCTCATATGGCTTTAACTGGTGGGAAGCGTAAGCTACTACATTGTCATTCTGTATTAAGACACATCCCAATCCTAAACTAGAAGCATTGGTATACACAACGTAAAATTCATTATTGTTAGGAATAGTAAGAACAGGTGCAGTTGTCAATCTCCTCTTTAACTTTATGAAAGTTACTTCGCAATCATCAATCATTCTATACAAACTTGACATTCTTTCTCATTAACTTTGACAAAGGCATTGTAGTTCTCGAGATATTCTCAACAAAACAATGGTAATAACCCGTTAGACCAAGGAAGCTTCTTATCTCAGTTAAACTTTTCAGTCTCTCCCATTCTATAATGGATTCTATCTTGGAAGGGTCAACCAAAATTCCTTCATGAGATATAATTTGCCCCAAGCACTTCCGTCATCAAGAAGTCATACTTGGATCTTTTGGCATAAAGTTGGTAGTCTCTTAAGATCTGAAGTACATTTCTCAAGTACTTAGTATGTTCTTCTCGAGTCTTAGAATGGATCAAGATGTTATCAATGAATGCAACCACAAACCGATCCAAATAAGATCTAAAAATTCTATTCATACAGTCTATGAACGCTACTAGAACATTAGTCAGACCAAACAGCATAACCAGGAACTCAAAATGGCCATAACGAGTCTTGAATACAGTTTTTGGTATGTCATCCTCTCAGATTTTCAACCGATGATAACTAGATCTAAGATCAATCTTGAAAAAGAATCTAGATCCACCAAGTTGATTAAATAGTTCATCAATCCTTGATAAAGGATACATATTCTTTACTGTGAGCTTATTCAGTCTTCTGTAATCCACACAAAGCCACAATATTCTATCAGCTTTCTTGGCAAATAGAACAGGAGCATTCTATGGAGAGATACTATTTCTAATGAATCACTTTGATAAAAGATCATCCAGCTGACTCCTCAACTCAGTCATTTCTACTAGAATTATACGATAGACTGGAATAGAAACTAGCTAAGCTACATGAATTAAATCAATGTAGAACTTGATAGTAAATCCTCCGGAAAAATATCTGAAAACTTGCTAATCATTAATATCTAAGGGTATTGATCGACAGTTCTCATCTCACCATTGATGGCAAATAAATTCCTATAGTACTCTAGTTTCTGCCTTCTACCTATGCATGCTTTCAGAATAAGATTCGATTTCAAAGGATTCAAATGAGCTTGGTAAATAATAGGATACCAATCTATTGTAAAAAAGAGTCACTCTCTTATTAAAACAATCAACAGTAGCTCGATATTTAGATAACTAATCCAAACTGAGAATCACATCAAATTGTTGCAAAGATAACACAACCAAATCTGCTAGTAGCTTCCTACCATTAGTCACAACAAGATAACTACAACAGATCGTAAAAACATCAGTAACTCCACCCATGGGTGTTCCTAAAGTCAACACATGATCCAATATAGAATATTCCAATCCCAACATTTGAGCAAATGGCATGGAGATAAAAGAATGGGGAGCACTAGTATCAAATAAAACATGAGTCCAAAAGTGGGAAATGAGAATCATACCATCAACAATACCTCTACCAGTGTGGTCATGAGTATCATCTACCTCTACATCTACATAAGCTTGACCAGAAGTTTTATCTTTTCCTTTGTTTCCTCTTCCTTGGCCAGGGCGACAACTGAAACAAATATATAATAAACTTAAGTCTAGGTTTTGTCGTGTAAGCTTTTAATTAAGTGATGAGGCATATTATAACTGAAATAAATATATAATAAAATAGATAAAATACACGAATGTTGCGCGTCGGTTACTAATTAATACATAAATCGTACGAATTAATTCTTTATATCACTAAATCGTAGATTTATTTCAATAAAATTAAAACAAATTCTTAAATTTTCCTTCAAAAAAGTATGCCATCGTCAATTTTTTTTACCAAAAACCAGTAGTTATGGCTCAAAGAGAGCTCCATTGAACAAGAAGAAACACAAAAAGCCAAGCCAAACAGTCTAGCTCTCGCCTAAAGGGTGCGTAGGCCAGGCCGAGTCATCTACAAGGGCATTACAATTTATTTTTGATTGAAGAAATTACCCGGAATTTTATCTGAAGAAACTAAGCAAAATAATATTATATACAACATATAAATTATGAGCAGCAAGTTACAATTAAGTACGAGAAATTAGTGACAGAAAGACAAAGGACTTCATTTTAATTTTTCGAGGGAATCAATATTTTATAAAATATGGTAAATTCATAATGCATTGAAAGAGAATTTGTGGTCCTAACCCTAGCTATTTGATTTTTGTTTTCTTCTAAAAACATTTGCAATGAGGATCACCTCAATTATATGCCAAATTTAAAATGTAATTAAGCACTAAATTTTCATTAAAAGGCAAACAACAAGCAAAATGCTAGAGCAGTACAGGATATAAAAGAAATGATGATCACAAGGCTAGGTAAAAACAAAAAAATTAAAAGCAAAATTCTGATGTACGGGAGAATAAGTTACAGTAGTTTATTTGTTTTGTTTTTGTTCTTCTAAATATTTTCAATGTTTTTTGTTTCCTTCTTTTCATGCTGAAAAAGACATCGCATGCTTCTAAATCTATTTTTGCATTTTCTTTGACTCCATTCGCTTTATGTGCTACTATTATTTATTTGTAAATTAACAATAATTCAACTTTATATATTTGGTTAATTTCCTGCTTTTTTTTTTATTTAAGATAACAAAGCACAAGTCCTGCAGAAAATTTCAGTACCAAACGGAACGACTGCTAAAACACAGTAAGTAACGCTAGAGGATCTGTCTAAGCAATTACATCAATAGTCAAATAAATCAGCATGGAAAGGCCTCTATATTCCTTATAGAAAACAAATATATCATATATCAAGGAGATTTGGTGGGTTGGAAAAGATGGAGTAGGCCACGATTAGAGTCTTGGAGAGGATACAGAGATGAGAATTTGACCCTTCTTTATTTTATTTTCAACATCTAAGAGAGAAGGTTTCATGCATGGCAACCCTACGTACAGAATACTGGTTTAAGAGGCGTTAATGCTCGGCGTCTGTATCTGTTAAAGAGCATGCATGTTGAAGCAGATAAAAACTTAATGGAGAATTCACACGCGCCCTAGAGATATATATGGTACTTAATTAGTTCCAGGTTTCGGGCAAATCTTTATTACATAACCATCCCTGCACATCAATTGTGGGACTGCAGCCATATACACTTACTCGGTTATTATAAATAATAAAATTTTTAGTTGAGAAATGCCTTATTGAATATTTCTGCAAAGAAAATGTCTCACATGCAGCTACCTTTTGACTCTATTTGGATAAATTAGATGTCACGCATCAGTCTACGTGTTATTTTTGTTTTGGTTTGATAAAGAAATTTACTAATCGTTAATTTTTTTAATTTTTTTTTTTATAAACGAGATTTCAGTGCGTGATTTTGGTAAAAACCAGTTGGGGTTGGTATACGAAGCCCCACCTTTTCCCTTTTCTAGGATTGTTTTTTTCTTTTCTTTTTTCGAAAAGCAAGGAGAATCTTGTGATCTGTCCCACTCTTCCCTCCTAGTCTACCCCTTATTAAGAGTTCAACTGGAACAACCAAATAGAGTAATAACGTGTCGTGTCTGATTAACTATGAGGAACGAGAGTATCCCATTGGACATAGACCCATACATTGATGGGTCAATCATGTAGTGGAAAATAGAAAACAGTTATGAGCCGAGTTCACCCCACACTTATAGGAGCTAGAACTCTCTACCTCATAGATGCCAGACATCTGAGTAAGCATACTACCACCATGCTACCACCATCGGTGGTCTTTTCTAGTGTTATCTGATTATGCTAGATTGCTGGGATATATTTCAATCTTCATGTCCCTTGTGTATATTCCAAGTTATGTCATCATTGATTTTGACATTCATCTTGTGTCCTGAAACTGTATAATGTTTATAATTTTGTGAGTGAATGCGGAGTTATTTGCTTAATCATGAACAAGAAGATAAACAAAGGATTTGGACTCGGTGGGATTTGAGCCGAAACGATTTTTACTATTTTTCAGAATGAAATTTCTTATGGCTATCATAAATTTTATGACTGGGAATATATAATAATTTTACGACCATAGTCATAATAATGTTTGTGACCGTACGTAGTCACAATATGTCATTTTCGCCAAACAACTCCAAGATCCGTCCATTATTTCACCTAAACAACATATATGTAGTTAAGTAAATGAAAGAGAATTAGCGTAGCTCTCATCCAGAGGATGAGTCCGACGCCATGCCAATTCATATACATGTACACTGAACTGAATTGCGAGTAAAGAAAACAAAGAAAATTAATCATATTTAATTACAAGAAACGACAATTCAGGGGAAAAAAAAATCACGCATGGAAAGAGAATTTATAGTCCTCTAGCTAGCTATTTGATTTATATATAGTTTCTATNNNTACAAGAAACGACAATTCAGGGGAAAAAAAAATCACGCATGGAAAGAGAATTTATAGTCCTCTAGCTAGCTATTTGATTTATATATAGTTTCTATACCGTGAGTTATGGGGACCACTTTATACCATGTTTAAAACATGTATACAATTGCTTGGACATGAAGGAGAATCTTTGTGGTCCTAAGTCAATTTCTTCTGCTTCTTTCTTTTCTTTTCTTTTTTAAAAAAGGAAAAAGGAAATTTCATTAATATTCAGCAGCCATTATAGTACCAATACAAGTGGTCGAGCCCCCACGTTGCCCTTTGGAGCCCAACCGAATAGGGGTGGCTCTGAGAAGTGAACCGCCACTATTAGATATTGTAAATCCATTTGTACAGATTGTAATTAGTTAGTTAGTTAGGATGCTGAGCTGTTGCTTAGCTGGATGCTGAGCTGTTACTTAGCTGTCTATTTATCTCTGCTGTATATATAGTTACTGAACATATAATTGAAAAGATAAGCTTCTTCATAATCTTGATTCTTGTTTAATAGCCACTGGGATCTCATCCGCCCTTTTTTATTATCAAAATTAAAGTGGGACCTTCAGAAAACCAACAATAAAGTAATCAGATACATTGGAAATAACACTTCTAGATGGTGTATGGGCTACTTCATTCGTGTAATGGGGAAAGAAACGATAGTGCCACCACCATTTCTCTTAATAACGACACTGTTAAGAATTAACGAACGATAGTCGACAATAAGAATGAAAAATAAGAACACACAGATTTAAGTGGAAAACCCTAATCGGGAAAAAACCACTGGCAGAGGGAGAAATTTCACTATGTTGAAAATAGGGTACAGAAGGTAGAGTTTTACACGGCCAAGCCAAGTATATATAGAATCCCTAAAACCCTAAAATACATATGTGTACGGACAAAAACTGTACGGAAAAATCGGCCCAATAAAACAGATCTCAAAATTTCTCCCAATTACAAAAGTTACCACATATGTCGCACCGCGAAACTTTCGGGCTAGGACAAATAGAATTCGAGTCACGAACTCTAACAGACACTATATCGTGAGCATAAGATTTGAACAAGGAAAGCCCCTCGACGAATTCACCATAGAGATGGCAGAGCAACAATCACTTTTCATAATGCCGATGGCGAGGTAAGACTCTAGAAAAAAACAGACCTTCTCAAGTAGCCGATAAATATGCCAATAATGGAACGAATGTCCATGACAACTTTTAGGAGAAGGCAGCAAGGACTATTCCGGTATGAGTACAGATAATCCGCTGACCCCTATAAAGCCACACTAATCAAAACAAGCGGTATCCACATTTAGTTTGAACTTTCATGGTGCAGGTTGTTCCCATTTCACCCAACTATTAATGATCGGTTGTACTCTGGTTTCGGAGAAGGAGCGAGCCTGATGGAATACATACAAGAAAGTACCTACATCTTCAATTATGGCCATCCTTGTAGGTATGCTTATGCACGAATTTGTTCCTCTCCATCCAAATGTACCAAAACACCACACAGAAGTTCTCAAATTCTTTCTTATTTATTTCCTAGAAGAGAAAAATTAGGAAGTCATCCATTAATTCACCACGGAAGCCTTCTACCTTGTTCCACCAGGGAGTGAGACATCAATAAGTTTTAGTTACCTCACAGCCCAACAGAGCATGCCGCAACGACTCGGTATTCTCATCACAGCGGCCGTATCCTCAGAAGATCTTTCATTACTGGAAAAATCACCCGTCTATTAGATATCACGTTGCATGCCAAAGCGAAGTGTAGATGACCGCCGTAGTAAGTGCAGGGTTTTCGCGTCACTTATAATGACGCCGTAGACCTATGACGTCGCTTTTTAAATGATATCGTAGACATACGATGTCACTTTATAAGTGACGTAAAAATATATTCCAGGGGATTTTTTCAATTTAAATTTGTTAAGCCCCTAGATTTCATTTATATTGAAACATAATTGAAATTTTTATCGAATCACATGGCAGACACCGCAAGAACCACATCAACCGATGTACATATAAAGTCCCAAAAGTTCCCACATCAAATACCCCCAGAAGTGTAAAATAAGTTTTGTTACTAAACTACTAATAAGTACTAGGTATTGGAATCAATACGAAACTATATTTAGCAAATTTAGACAATCTTTAGCAGGAATATTTAATAAATTCTCCAAAACAATCTCAAAGTAGAAAATGTTTAGAAAATTTAAAATAAATCAAGTAACCCATTGATATAGTCCTAGACCACAAAAAAACTAAAAGTACACATCTATCAAATCTAATTTAAAAATGATAATGGAAAAATATTAAAGTTATACAAAAATAAAATATAAATAAAAAAACCAAAGAAAACAAATTAAGAATAATTACCTCTAAAAATTGCAAAAATATATATCCATTCAATTTTCAACTGCAACAAACAAATAATAACATATATTTAATTTCTTTATTTTTTTTCACATTAAAAATACAAAAAATTACAAAAAAAATCCAAAATGTTAATTGTAAAAAATAACAAAACAGAAAAACCTAAATATAAAATGAAACTTAAAATTTAACATGCAAAAAATACACATGTATATATATGCTATCAAATGGACTTAAAATCTGAAATATGAACAAAAAAAAAAAATGTTTTCAATTTACAAGAACAAATTTTTCACAGCCTATTCAAATATACATCAACAACATTATACAACAACAAATTTTTCAGATCATAATGGAAAAAATTCAAAATATCCTAAATCTTAAATCTAAACTAAAACATCTAACATTTTTCAAAAATAATCGGTTTAAATCAAATTCCATGGCTACATTATAAAAAAACTAATGAAAAAATTGAATATTTTATGCTTAAATTACCTTAAATCGCCGAAATCTATAGTAGAAATGAGGAGTGGCACGACGGCTGTTGTGAAGTGAAGGAGAGACTAGTCTCCTTCGAAATGAGATTTGCATAAGGACCCTAACAAAAAATAAATAAAAAAAATAAAATTCTTGAATCTTAAATACTAACTTAAAGATCTAACATTTTGTAAAACTATTCAGTTTAAATCAATTTCTATAGCTACATTATACAAAATCTAGTGAAAAAATTGAATATTTTAACTCTAAAGTACCTTAAATCGTCGGAATCTATGGTAGAAATGGGGAGGAGTACGATGGCTACTGTGAAGTGAAAGAGAGACTACTCTCCTTCGAAATAGAATCTGCATAAGAACGCTAATAAAAAACAAATAAAAAAATAAAATAAAACACTATACGACATCGCGTCGTACACGACATCATTAATCTCCTTTTTCATGTCGCTTTAAAAGCGACGCGGTAAACTTATTAAAAAAAATAAATAAGTAAAAAATAAAAACTGAATTATATAAAAAAAATTAAAAAATATATATATACAACATTGCTTTTTAAGTGACGTTGTAGGTCTACGATGTCCCTTTATAAGTGACGTTGTAGACATACGACGTTGCTTTATAAGTGACGTGGTAAACTTATTTAAAAAAAATAAAAATAAAATAAAAACTGAAATTTTACAAAACAAAAACAGTTAAGAAATTAAAAAATATATATACGACATCGCTTTTTACGTAACGTCATATAGTAATTTTCAACATCGCGTTTTATGTGACGTGATATACATATTACGTCGCTTTTCCAACGATGTGCACCTTTCTACCTTGACACTGAAAATATGATGTAAAAGGCGAAGTTCTCTACTACTTCGCTCTTTTGGTGACATTCTAGGCCACATTTTTCCATGTCGCACGACTTCTCAAGGTGACGTGAAATATGGTGACATCGTAGTCCCGTTTTGTAGTAGTGCTTATACTCCTAGAATCAAGATTGTTGAAATAGGTAAGGAGGGCATGGTAACAACGCCAGATAAAGTTTTTTTTTTTTTTTTAATTAGGAATATTGATTCTCCATAAAAATTTCCAGCACATGCTTAAAATCCTTGGGTTTGAGCTATTTGATTCGCGAGAAAGATTCATAACAACCTTGTATCCGAACTTGACTGACTAATACCATTCCTACTTAAGTGACAGATTAACATCTCTTCCATCTTGGACAGACTAACATGGATGCTTGATATCAAATCTCTATCTGTTGCCAAAAATTGTCATTGTTCACCTCTTCATTCCATCATAATGGGTTACATGTTAACAAGTTGCTCACTAACCAATTAGAATTAGCTGCTATAAGAGTAGTAAATTGGTTGAAAATTAGTCGGCCATAGAAACCATTGATCATTGAATATGAGCACTTCGCTTCCATTGCCAATACGCCACCTAACATCCAAATCTAGAACCCCTCTCCCCCACATAATACTTCTCCAAATATAAGAGGGATTTGATCGCAGCGGGGCTTTAAGGAAAGAGTAATGGGGCTAATATTTCGATTTTAGAACTCGAGCAGTAAGAGATTAAGGATGTTGAATCAACCGCCGCCCTTGATTCACCAACAATGCTCTGTTAAAAGTGATAAAGTCTCGAAAGCCCATGCCGCCATATTTTTTGGCCGTTCAGAATCTGTCCCAGCTACTCTAATAGATTTTTTGTCATATTGGCTACCGCTACACCAAAATCTGGCAATCAAAGCCCTGAGTTCTTGGCAAAGGGTCATTGGTAATTGGAAAACTTGTAATTGCTTTAATGAGGATTTCTTTCCTGCCTATTAAAAATAATTTGCTTTTCCACATTTTCAATTTCTTCCAAAGTATTTCCTTAACCATGATAAATGAGCTTCTTTTATTTCGACCAAAAACTGATGGCAACCCCAAATATTTGGAATGAGACGCGTCATGGGTAAATTACATACTAGTTGGATCGCTTGTCTCATAGAAGGCTCAACATTGGGACCATATGTGATGCAACTTTTATTCAAATTCACAGTTTGGCCAGATGCTTCTCATAGTCCTAGAGAATAGATTTAACCGTTTCACATTCTTCCAGCTTAGCTTTACAAAAGGTAATAGGTAGTGTCATTTACAAAGAATAAATGAGAGATTCTTGGGCTGTTACAGGCACAAGAAAACCCCATTAACATCCCATGTCTTTCAAAGTTGTGAAAAGGATTGGAAAGCCTTTCGTACATAGTACAAATAAATAAGTAGATAAAGAGTAACCTTGTCTTAATCCACGTTGTGGCGTGACCTGACCATGAGGAACTCTGTTAATGATAAGAAAGAACGAGGAGGATGAGGTACACCGGCCGACAAGATTTCTTCACATTTCATTGAAACCCAGTCTTGCTATAACACTATCCAAAAGGCACCATTTCACGCAATCGTAAGCTTTGCTCAAATCTATTAACATTGTTTCTTTTCCTCCAAGAGTGCATGAGTTTCAAATACTATAATGGTATTATATGAAAGGAGTCGATTGGGAATGAAGGTACTTTGATTCTCAGAAATAGTCCCTGCAAGACTCGACAAAGTCGATTAGCCATAGTCTTCTCGACAAAGTCAATTAGCCATAGTCTTCGTGATGATCTTGTATAAAATATTGCAAAGTGATAACTCTATGAAAAAGAGTTATTTGTATTTTTTTACTATTAATTTTGTGTATTTTTGAGTAATTTTAGTTTAATTTTTAGATAATTTAAGTTATTTTATTTTTAATTTAAATATTTAAATTTGACTTTACTGAATTTTAGTTTAGAAGTTTATTTATCTACTTAGTTTTGAATTTAATATAGTGTTTAGTTTAGTTTGAGAATTAATTTATTTAGTTTATTTTGATTAGGATAATTTGATTTTATTTGCTTCAGAATTTTAATTTGATTAGTATTGTTTTGATTTAGATTTAAATAAAAGATAAAGGAAATAAATATTTTGAAAAAAACTAATGCCCAAGACCTGCGAGTGGGAGATGGAGGAAACTCCTATTTTAAGCCGTCAAATCATGATCAAGGAGTATCTGCCAGGCTCGTGCATTACACACGCAGATTCAAGCAAGTGGAGACAGGAGAACAGCTGGGGCCCGCACTGTAGGAGACTCTAAATCATGCCAAATCCAATGTTCCTCGAGTCTTGTACATCTGGTCTTTAAGCAATTTAAATTCTACCACTTCAGCCTTTGACTTTGATATTTCCCGTGAGCCAATCAAACAAGAGTTTTGTATTGGGCTCAGCAGTTTCTACCACATCAGATTACAATCTAAGGCTCAGAAACATAAGGAAGAGAGAGAAAGAGAAAAGAGGAATCGTGGGAGATTGACACATCACATGACTAATCAAATTACTTATTTGGAAACGTGAAAATTTGTACAATACTCTAAACTCAGCTATAAAAAAGCCAAAATGTGACAGACCAAATGCATACCAATTTTGAGAGAGAAAATTCCACTTTTTCTAAATAGAGAGTGTGAGATGAGTTCAAGGTTAGGCTAGTTTTTAGATAAGGTAGAGAGATGATCTTAGTTGTGTAGTTTTTCTGCTTTCTAGTTTTTATTTCCTGAGAGTGTTTCTACGTTTATATATTTAATTGATTTGTTAAATTCTTCAATATTTTTAGTTTTTATATATTGTATTCTAATTTTTCATATAAATTCAGTCATGCTTTCTTTATGTGGTGATTTAAAATAAATTATTATAATATTTATTTTATTATTTGATCTTTTACTACAATCTTACCTCTGTGATATATTGTCAATCTTAAATAACTAATAAAATAGATTATTTTGATACTAATTAGAAGAATTTTTCATATTAAATACTCTAGATTAATATTTTGTTCTCCAACGCTATATCTTCTGGTTATGTATTTGGGATGTGAAACATATAATTGAGTAGTAATTAAGAATGAAAGTTGGTAATAGTTAAACGAACAATTAAGTGAATCTTGAAGCCTTGTTTTCTCGTATTGGTATTTTTTATTTATATTTCTGCGATTATTTTAATTTATTGCTTTAACTTATTTTTATTTTATTTTCAATTTTTCTTTTTATTTATGGTTACCTATGTATTGTTGATTTACTTTTTTGTGAGATCGACACCTTAATCTACACTGTAATAGCTGCTAGTATATCTTGAGTGTAGGCACAAAGGCTAGTTGGACGATAGTCGGAGACTTGCCGATGACTTTTTATTTTTGGTATAAGAACCACGTGTATGATTTAAACTACCAACCTCTAGTTCATTGTTGAGTATACTCTCAAGCATAATTGTAGAACTCTTGTGCCCACAATATGCCAGTTTTGTTGATAGAATGCGACATGGAACCCATCAGGCCCTGACTCCTTTGTAGCACCAATCGAGAACACCGCTTCTTTAATCTCATCAAAGGAGTACGATACGAAACTCTTCTAGTTAAAAACAAGCAAACAACCCTATGGTATGAACCCCAGAAATCCAAATGTTCGACCAACTATCGGAGAAGAGATCCTTCCAAGCCGTAGAGATCACTACTCTATCAATCCGCTCCTGAATATTAGCGGCTTCATGACGACCATAGTGCCTTCAAAGCCCAAATCCAATAAACCACAGTCATCCAAAGCCGCTCAAAACCAATCAATAGGGCAACCATCTTTATTTGACCCACCAAGCTTCTCTTCCATGCAGAGGATGGCATTGAAATCCCAGATGCAACAGTAAGGGATATGCATTAAAGCATGAAGATGCCGAAGCTGTTCCTAAGAGTGCCGCTACTGAGCATGATGTGGGCTTCAATAAAAGGCCGTGAACCTCCAAGTATTAGATTTATCATCTACCACAACTACATCAATGTGATACCGAGAAAAACTACATACAGAAACATCCCAGTCCTCACCCGAACAGTGAATTAGCCCTCCACTTCTACCCATGCAGTCAACATGAAAGCTATTATTAAAATCGAAAGTATATTTTACAGAACTACCACATAATTTTGTCTCCATAAGAGAGACCATATTTTGAGAAGAACTACGGACTAGGTTTCATAGTCATTGGAATGCATCGGAATTCCCCAGAGCCGGACATTCCATGCTATGATTTTTTATTCCTTTCTTATTAAGGTAGATAGGTGATCATACATACAAAAGGGTCATCTGCTTAGCTCCTGTCCTCACACACATTGAATGGCGCGGCGAAGCCCTTGAAATCCTTATAAAAGTCTTTTGTTGCTTAGTCCATATCGCATCACTGTAAAACCCCTTAATTTTAAAAAGAATAATTTGGTCTTTTGAGCATCTGAAAAATAAAATTTAAATAAAATTTAAATTTTGAATTTTGGGCTATAATGTGAAATTTTTTGAAAGAGGGACCAATTTGCAAAATAGAAAGACTAAGATGACGAAATTCTTAAAACAGGGACTAATTAGCAAAATCTGGAGGTCCATTTAATGAGGGACACGTGGCCTATAGTTTATTTTCCTCTCAGCTCTCTCTCTCGCCCTCTCGCGATTTCCCAGCCGAAAACTAGTGAAACCGCCGATTTTCTGGCGTTGCTCCTACGAGCTGCTTACCGGCATTGTTGGGCCGCGCGGTTGCGTGGCGTCGATAGCCCATCTCCGGACGATCGCCGCGCCACCACCCCCGCCACCTGAAAGCTTGCCGTTCTCCGGAAAAAGCTGAAAATCACCACGGTTTCTGAAGCTCGCCGGCCCCGATTCCGGTGACGTTTCGGGGTGAAAATGGTCGAATTTTGCTCGTCTCGTCACGATCCTTCATCTGGTTTATATATCTTGACTCAACATTGCCCGGATTGAATTTTACCATTTTTGTTAATTTTGAGCTATTTAATATTTATATTTAAATTTAACAATACGACTGTTAGATCGTAAGATAAACCTCATATTTGTGATCTACTCGTGAAAACGAGAATTTTGATATATATATATTGCCTATATTTGGTGTCGGGCCCAAAAAGCTATATCGAACGGCTTAGATCGTCTCGATTTGCGTGTCGTGGGGCCCGCATCCAAATTTGACAAATTAAATATCTAACCTAGGGTTTTTGGATGTTCTAAATTCAGTGGTGAAGTCTGTTTCACGATTTGAAGCTCCGATTGAAAAATTGAGTTTTCAAACCTATTGATCAAAAGGTTCGAAAACGACACTCGATCTTCCAAACGACATCCAAATGATGCCAAACTTTCTCCATAGCCCCGTAACGCTATTTGGACATTCGATTGAGGTAGGAATTCGATTACTTGATCTTTAAATTAGTTTAATTTTGATTTCCGCATATTTTCAATAAATATGGAATTTCGTGAATTATTTGATTAGAATGTGATTAAAGCACGTTTTGTCACGATTTGATATTTAAACTGCTTGCGAGACACGTCAAACTGGTTGGCGCGTCAATTATACTATTTTGAACTATTTATGCAGGAAATTGGAATTTTGGGTTTGATCAAAAACAGCTGTTATAATGCCAAAATTTATAAAAAGTCCAAAACAACTTAAAAACTCAATTTTCAGGAATAAATGTAATTTGATTAAAGAATATGGCATGATTATCTTATGATTTTGTGGAAATGGTGCATATCACTATTCTATCATTCATATTGCATTTACATGCATTCATACACTCACGATGCCCTATACCGGGTGATCGGACTCACAATGCCCTACATCGGGTGATCGGACTCACGATGCCCTATACCGGGTGATCGGACTCACGATGTCCTATACCGGGTAATCGGACTCACGATGCCCTACATCGGGTGATCGGACTCATGATACCCTATATCGGGTGATCGGACTTACGGCGTCTTTTTAGATGGTCCGAACTTACAGGTAATCCACTAAAATACCTCAATCATCATGATCGCGTATATAGTGATGATGTTGGCTTGAATTGATATGTACTGGTTTTGGTGAATGATTTAAAATGGTTTTGCACATTTGAACTATTGTACTATGATTCCCACTTGAATTTTTTAAATTGTTTTGAGTGGATTACTAAAGAAAGTGAGTATATATATAATATATATATTTGTATAAAAACTAGTAATCGATTCTCTACTGAGCATTCATGTGCTCATCCCCATTTTCTCCCACTTTCAGGTGATGATTTATTATGAGTTAATTGTCTGGAGGCTTGGCAAGCCTACTTGGTGTATGTTTGCAAATCCAATCCTCTTCACTGGTTGGTTCCTACCCCATACCCTCTTTCTTTTCTACGTCAATTTTATTTAGCCAATATTAGTGTATTTACTAAGTAGATGCATGAGGATAATTTTACTGTTGAACTGAGTACTTGGAAATAAGAATGATTTTATATAAATAAATTGGATATTATATTTCAACTCAAATGGACAAGGTTTTAATTGGACTTATTTTAATAAAGTTTATGGATGTACAAATGTTCCTAAATTATTAATTAGAATTTTCAATAAACTTTAAGTAAAATATTTTCTCGACAAATCTATATTAATGAAAAGTTTCTTGATTGTGAAATTCGCTTACTTTGAGGACTAAAATATAAAATTTCAAATACTCGATTTTCAGAAATTTTTTGAAAATTACTATTTACAACTGTGTCAACCTAAAATTTCTAATAGGCAGATTTCTGGCTTTGATAGTTTTCCTATAAGAGCTTCAAGCCTTAGATCCATCTGGGATCTTGCTTGTGATATTTTGGTATTGAAAATGATTTTGAGAATGTATTTGATAAATACCTCGTACATCACTTAGGAATTGGCTAAATATGTTGTCATTGCTTCGATTCATTCTGAATTCTTCGTTTGCGCTCCTAAACTGGAACTCTGAAGTTCTTGGGACACTTATAACTCTGAAATTGTAGTCTCAGAAGTGTCGGGGATGACACGAGACTAGTGAATTCTACTCTTGTCGAAACTCCTCAATTCAAATAGACATTTATTCTTGTACTCCTATGTCTATTACTATGATAAGCTATATGAATCACGTAGGTTCTAAGATAACAATTCGATGCCTTGTGTCTTGATTATCATGACTTGACATTATTTGTGCCTGTGGTATTATAATTTGAATTTCTTGGAAATTATTTGTGTGTGCCTAACCCGTGTGAGGATCTGATAGTATGTTTTTGTAATTTTCCATCATGCATCAGTTGGACTTGTTAGTGGATATGACATGTTAATTTTCAGGCATGAATTAATTTAATAATATGAACTTGGTAAAAAAAAATTTGTAATATTAATAATATGAACTTGGTAATATTAATTTTGTCTAGTCTTACCAAGTTTAATATTTGTAACGAAATTCTTGAATTAGTGGAATCTAATTGATTAATAAATTGGTACGATATATTGTGTTTGCTTGAATGTGGAATTACACTAGTTTTATCAAATTTATTTATGTGGCCCTTAAATGTAGACATTTTTGTAAAGTTGAAATTTGGATAGACATAAACTTGATTAATTGATCCCGAAACTTTGAAAAATTTCAAGTAAATAAAATTGGTTTTGCATGAGGTTGACATTTGCATTTGACCAATGTATCATCTTTATTTTCAAAGAAACGATATACATCTTAATTTTGAATAATATTTGGGTGTATGTAATTCATATCTTTCAAGGAACGTTTGGATTTAAAAATTAATAATACTATTTGAATTTAAGATTTGTGAAATGGTCAGGAATATAAAATTTAAATAATTGCTTTACTTAAAACTAGTTGTGGTACTAGTTAGAAATCATTATTCATTTAGTGGTGTTAATTTAGAAATAAGGTTCCTAAATATTTTTTCCTAGTTTTGAATATAGTAGATACCCTTGCTAAAGTTACAGAGTTTCTACTTGTCACTTGATTTTGAATCTAAGGAAAGCGTTGGAAAATTAATTTACAAATTGACTTGAAAATAGACAAAAAATATCTATGGAAAATTTATGTAGTAACTTTTGGCAAAGAGTTCGAAATTATTTTTAAAAGAAATCATTGATGTGATTTAGTGAAGTATGCATGAAAAGTTTTGAAAATTTATGCATATATTTCTAAAAGTCAAATGTATGATATCTTGTTATGAGAATTTTTCTAAATAAAATTAGTTATATTGATTTGTTTGGAATCTTGTATAAGGGCGCGTCTACAGTAGGGGCATCCCTACGTAAGGCCCTATTTATACACCATTTGATGAGAATCTGCATATAAACAGATTCCCACAGATTCCTATCAAATGGTGTATAAACAGGGGTCATACGTAGGGGTGCCCCTACTGTAGACGCCTCCCTTGTATAAATGGAGAAATTTTATATTTTGAAAATTTGGTTCGGAAGTTTTATAAAAGCTTGTTGTTATGAACTCAATTGCCAAATTGCTTGGATTTAGTTATTCTTCCAATCTTTTCATTATGAATATGTGGCTTGTTTATTTGAGCTATGTATGATTTTAGTAAACATTGAAATTGTTAAATTCTTGGTATGCAATAAATGTCTTGTTCATTAGGAATGTAAGCCAAGTGGAATTAATTTTATATTATTTGTCTCAATTGGATAATTGAACACTTGTGTGGTTAAATTGGTTTGATATCATAAGTATTGAAAACTTCCAGTGCTGGAGACTTATGATGATATTTCATTTGCACACAGGGTAAAAATATTTTTGTTTTAATTACTTAAACCTTGGAGAGATTTAGGTACTGCAAAATGATGCATAGTATCTTCCCTGAAATTAAAAATCTAAATTGTTCGATTTATGAAATTTGGATTTTCAAATATATAGGAGCTATAAATAAATATGTTTGACAAGTTGAGTGAGGTTATATAAAAATTAAAAAAAAAATAAAAAAAAAACTTGACACACTCTAATATCTTCTAAAATGTTTTATAGGTTCTTCCTATTGTTAAAATGTCCTTTGAAATTATTTTTAATAAAATTGTCAGAGTGTGGTACCTCAAAGTTATAAAACTCAAAGAAAGCCTCACTAAAATATTACCTAAAGTTTTTCAATAATAAAGAACTATGAAAAATTATTTGTATAACGTGGTTTACCAATAAAAAGAAAATATGCTTTTGAATCTCTTAGGGAGACATGTTTGAAAACTACAGGAAAGTTTTGAAAATTTAAAGAAACTTTTTGTTATGTTTGACTATGATTTAAAAAAAAAAGAAATTGTCATGTTTTAAGTGGTTGATAATTTAATTAGTAAACTATATATCAAGCAAAAAACTTCTTCTTGTCCTACTTACTTAGCTTGGTAAGTGGAATTGGTGTATTAGATGCCAAATTGATTGACTGATGATGACAAGAACCAATCTTGTCGATGTATTCCTTCTTAACGTTAATAAGTGAGTACTGCTTGTAATACTTTGCTTGTATTAACTTTTGGGAATTATTGGAGACTCTTGTTATAATCTGTTGTGAAATAGAGTTATTATTGCGTTTGTCAATACTGAGTTCAGTTTGTAACTCATTACTTGATTTGAGTTAGATCCAAGCATTATTGTGGTGGTATAATTGATGGCATATGGATCAGTGCACTCATGAGTCTATATTGAGAGTTGTTAGACTCTTGTTATTATATTTACAAGAAGAATACTTGAAGTTCAAATTTGGTTTACCAATGACCAAGGTGAGACCTTATTGTGAACTGATGTAGTATTCCTATATGCCCTAATTTAGTGTCGTACGTTTTCGAAAAAAAAAAATATTTTTGAAAAAATTGTTTAAAATCTTAAAATGAAATGAGTTTAGATAGGAGACAGGTATCGCTGCAGACACAGCCTATTCTATTGGAACCTTATTCCTGGGGCAATGTAGTATTGTTACTGATTTTGTTTGCATACTAGATACTGAGTCATTTCTATATGACTTTTCCTTGTATGAAAGACTTAGAAAGTCTTTGGAGATGATTGATGATTTGGGATTGTTATTATAATCCTTTATTGGACAAAGAGACTTGGAAAGTTTCTGGGTTTAATTGTGATATGAGTTAATACCCTGTGATATTACCTCGGATAAATGACTTGGGAAGTCTTTCGACTATATTTGTTATGTGGATGCGTGCTTTTTATATGCTTGAACTGTTGTGGTTCTATTGGCATTTGTTGTGTCAAGTACTTCTGTGTTGGAGATTTTCGATCATAATAATTCTAGTTTTACTCTTGACTAGAAAAATCTTGCGTACATGGTTGTTACTCGCTCGTTATGAGGAATGGTAAATGATTTGTGTCATTATACTCTTGTTGTTGTTTTTGACCTCTAAATTCATTTATCTTGTGTGTGGTGTAACACAAGTATAATTGTTTTTCACTCGAGACATTGTTGAGTATTATCCTGTATTAATAAGGAATCTTGTTAGGGTCTTTGGACTCAATGATTAATTAAGACCAAGTTTAGCTGTAGACAAATAGAATTATCCCAGTGTGTTATTGATCTGCTGTGATCTAGGGACGGTATGGTACATACCTGACATTTGGTCTGCTATACTGTATTGGTGCCTAACAATCACTGTCCTGATTATAGAAGTTCTGTGTTTTTGACTTCTAGTTCTGATTAATGTTACTGTTTCACTTGGGGTCATCGTTTCAAAATCTCTTGTATAAAGGTTTCATACTTACCGGTGAGTCATATTGCGATTCTATGTCTTTGTGTACATCCTTATCATATACCTTGTGTGGTACTGGTATATTGGCGGAGTCCTAGTACTAAGTGAGAAGTGCATGTTTTACACTTCTTAATTTAACCAGTGTTTGATTTGCTACTCTTACGTCCTATAACAAGTGATTCACTCTATTTGGACTATTATCCCTTGTCGTTTTACTTATACCGCTGTCGTGTTTGAATTTCGGGACGAAATTCTTTTAAGGGGGGAAAGATGTAAAATCCCTTAATATTAAAAAGGGTAATTGGGTCTTTTGAGCATCTGAAAAATAAAATTTAAATTATGAATTTTGGGTTATAATATGAAATTTTTTGAAAGAGGGACCAATTTGTAAAACACTAAGACTAAGATGACAAAATTCTCAAAACAGGGACTAATTAGCAAAATCTGGAGGTCCATTTAATGAGGGACATGTGGCCTGTAGTTCATTTTCCTCTCAGCTCTCTCTCTCTCTCCCTCTCGCGATTTCCCAGCCGAAAATCGGTGAAACCGCCAATTTTCTGGCGTTGCTCCGACGAGCTACTTCCCAGCATCGTTGGGCCGCGCGACTGCCTGGCATTGATAGCCCAGCTCCGGACGATCGCCGCGCCGCCACTCTCGTCGTCTGAAAGCTCGCCGTTCGCTGGAAAAAGCTAAAAATCACCACGGTTTCTGAAGCTCGCCGGGGCCAATTCCGGCGACGTTTCTGCATGAAAATGGTCGAGTTTTTCTCGTCTCGTCACGATCTTTCATCTAGTATATATATCTTGACTCAACATTTCCCGGATTGAATTTTACCATTTTTGTTAACTTTGAGCTATTTTATATTTATATTTAAATTTTATAATCTGACCGTTAGATCGTAAGATAAACCTCTTATTTGTGATCTACTTGTGAAAACAAGAATTTTGATATATATTGCCTATATTTGGTGTCGGGCCCGAAAAGCTAAATCGAACGGCTTATATCGCCTCGATTTGCGTGCCATGGGGCCCGCATCAAAATTTGACAAATTATATGTCTAACCTAGGGTTTTTGGATATTCTAAATTCAGTGGTGAAGTCTGTTTCACGATCTGAAGCTCCGATTGAAAAATTGAGTTTTCAAACCTATTGATCAAAAGGTTCAAAAATGACGTCTGATTCTTCAAACGACACCCAAACGATGCCAAACTTTCTCCATAGCCCCGTAACGCTATTCGGACACTCGATTGAGGTAGGGATTCGATTATTTTATCTTTAAATTGGTTTAATTTTGATTTCCGCATATTTTCAATAAATATAGAATTTCGTAAATTATTTGATTAGAATGTGATTAAAGCACGTTTGTCACGATTTGATATTTAAACTGCTTAAGAGATACGTCACACTGGTTGGCGTATCATTATACTGTTTTGAACTGTTTATGAAGGAAATTGGAATTTTGGGTTTGATAAAAAACGGCTGTTACAATGCCGAAATTTATAGAAAATCCAAAACGACTTAAAAACTCAATTTTGAGGAATAAATGTAATTTGATTAAAGAATATGGCATGGTTATGTTATAGTATTGTGGAAATAGTACAAATCACTATTCTATCGTTCGTATTATATTTACATGTATTCATACACTCACGATGCCCTATACCGGGTGATCGGACTCACGATGCCCTACACTGGGTGATCGGACTCACGATGTCCTACATCGGGTGATCGGACTCACGATGCATCGCGATGCCCTATACCGGGTGATCGAACTCACGATGCCCTACATCGGGTGATCGGACTTACGACATCTTTTTAGGTGGCTCGGACTTACAGGTAATATACTAAAATACCTCAATCATCATGATCGCGTATATAGTGATGATGTTGGCTTGAATTGATATAAACTGGTTTTGGTGAATGATTTAAAATGGTTTGGAACGTTTGAACCATTAGACTATGATTCCCACTTGAATTTTATAAACTGTTTTGAGTGGATTACTAACCATGCAGGGCTTTCAAAGTGAGTATATATACATATATATTTGTATAAAAACTAGTAATCGATTCTCTACTGAGCATTCATGTGCTCATCCCCATTTTCTCCCACTTTCTGGTGATGATTTATTATGAGTTAATTGTCTGGAGGCTTGGCAAGCATACTTGGTGTATATTTGCAAATCCAATCCTCTTCACTGGTTGGTTCCTACTCCATACCCTCTTTCTTTTCTATGTTAATTTTATTTAGCCAATAGTAATGTATTTACTAAGTAGATGTATGAGGTTAATTTTACTGTTGAACTGAGTACTTGGAAATAAAAATGATTTTATATAAATAAATTAGATATTATATTTTAACTCAAATGGACTAGATTTTAATTGGACTTATTTTAATAAAGTTTATGGATGTACAAATGTTCCTAAATTATTAATTAGAATTTTCTATAAACTTTAAGTAAAATATTTTCTCGAAAAATCTATATTAATGAAAAGTTTCTTGATTGTGAAATTCGATTACTTTGAGGACTAAAATATAAAATTCTAAGTACTCGATTTTCAGAAATTTTTGGAAAATTACTATTTACAACTGTTTCATCCTAAAATTACTAATAGACACGGCCTTGGATTTCCGGTTATGACGATCATTATCCACAATATTGCTGAAAATTGAGAAGAGAACTTTAATAGAGATAGATGAGAACGACGAACATTAACGCCTTTTGAGATCCTAAAAAAAAAATGTTTTCTTAATTAGTCCCTATTGCCTCACTATTACACCACTCAAAGTAGACAAGCTCGTGACTTTACATTGAGATGAATGAAAACTAAATCAAGCATTCACGCCTAGATCCTGTTGTTATTTGTTGGCGTCAAATCTTTACACTACACAAAATAAGACAATAAGGGATAATAATAATAAAAAAAACCACCATTCTTAGTGTTTTATAATATAAAAAAAAACTCAACATTTTTTATTAATTTATATCCATTTACATTTCTCTATCGAATAGCATTGGCCCATAACTTTGGTAAAAAATAAAATCTTATATTATTTAAAAGACATTGCCCTTAAAATTCATAAAACATAATAAAGAAAATTATTATGAATATGATAGTTAAAATAAATGCAAACACTTAAAATAAAGAAAAAAACAATACATGATTTTTATTTTATTTGTATTTCAATTTTTGTCATTCTCTCTTCTTTTATAAATGTTTTTAATAATTTAAACTCTCGAAAAAAGACATAATGAATTTTTTTTTAACTTTTGTCATTCTATTTTTTTAGTTGTTTGAATAGTTGATTTTATTTATTTTGAATAATTATTATTTTTGCTTAAAAAAATTTTCCATAAGAAAAAAAGAGAAACATAATAATATTCTTTTTATATTAAGTGTTTTAAATTATTTAAACTATATTTCTCATAATAATTTGCTTTATTGTGTTTTACGAGTTTTAATTGCAAAAGTATCTTTAAATAATATAAAGTTTCAATTTTGACCAAAGTTGTGGGCCAATCTTGTAAAATTTGAATTATTTAATTGATAAAAGAGACATTTTAAAGCTGAATGACAAACTTGTAACTAACCATTTTTGGAATAAAATAAGTAAAATATCTGAATTTAATAATATGGTGCTACAGTTACTAGTTTTTGCTTATAAACCCTCCAATTTCTTCTTCTTCTTTACACATGGTCCCTGAAAGCTCAAAAGACTAGATTTTCACTGGAGCTCACCACTGCGCCACTCCACCTCCGACCAGCAAATGCGCTGGCCTACCATGACCGCCTCCCATGGATGAAGCCACGTCACTAAGTCTCGCCAGATTTCGTCGCGGGAAAATAGAGATTAGCCACCTTGAAGTTTCTGGCCGCCGCGAGGTTCTTCAGCCATCGGAGTTTTACCGGACCTCCTTTTTGCGACACCGATGGTACCGTTGGATTTGTCTTGTCGTCGCCGTCATTTTTCAACCGGTCTCGGCTGTTAACTCACTGCCGATAAGATTTTACCACTTTTACCGTTTTACCAAAATTTGTAAAAAATGATAATGATATTTTTTGGAATATTTCATAAAAGTGATATTTTTGCAAATAACAAGTAAAAATGATATTTTTCTAAATACTTTGAAAAAAGTGGACATTTTTCAAATTAATTCCAAAAAGAGACATTTTCGTAATTCTCAGATTTTAAAGCCAGTTTAAAGCTCGGGATCTCGAAATTGAATTTTGGTTTAAAATTTAGATTCAGTGAGTTCGAGAAATGAATTTTGATATAGAATATCGTTATGTTTCAAAATGGCACAAATTCTGAGACTCGTGAATTATATTATTTTGCGTGCCACGGGACGGGTCCTGCACTGGGACCATTTTTGACAAATTATATGTCTAATCTGGTATTTTTTGGTTCTCTAAATTCAGTGGCGAACTGCACCGGGTCTTCTGATTACTCCCACTCGGTAGGCATTGGCATTTAGTTGTCCCTCCGGTTCAGCAGGCATAGACACATGGGTATCCCTTCAGTTTTCTGGTATAGGTATCAGATAGAGAGTACTTAGTACACGTAGTACGAGTTACTATGGTTCGTGATGAGGGAGTGTGAACTCATGAGATAGGATAATTTATGATATGTGCAATGATGTGTTTTATTTTTTGTTTTGAATATCTGATTATTCTGGATACGAATTATTTTATAAACTTGGTTTATAAATGGATTTTGGAAAATGTATTAACCATGTAGGTTTGGTAAAATTACATCCATTCAAAAAGGTAATTGAATTTCTACTGAGTATTTGAATGCTCACCCCTCTACTTCTCCTACTTTCAAGTGTTTGTCTAATTGAAGTAATAATCCCCATGGTGAGACAAGCTACATAGCTTATACTTGCAGTCCTACTCTTAATCCCTAGTGAGTGTTCATACTCTGCTGTCTTTCTTTTCTTGTTCAATTATTTAGCCAAGGTTAGTAAGTGGATGTATTAGGATGAATTTGTTGTTAATTTAGGAACTTGAAATTACAAGTGATTTTATATAACATATTTTGGACATTGAACTAAAGTTTTCAGTTAAACTCAATTTACCAAAGTTTACAATTTCTCAACAAGTTTCCCAAAAGAGATATCTGAAAATTTTCTTAAACATTGATGGGTATATTTCTTAAGTAATTAAAACTAATAAGAGTTTTAATGATTATGAAATTTATAATTATTTGATGATTAAAACGAAATTATCTAATACTAGATTTTCTCCTAACTTTTTTACAATTAATATTTTATTATATTTTCGCAAAAAATTACTAAAAGTCACGGCTTTGGATTTCCGATCATGACAGAAATGATATCAGAGCTGCAGGCTTCAAATCTGTCTGAGATCTTGCCTGTGATATTTTGTTGTTTAAAAAGAATTTGGAAAGTATTTGACAAATACCTCATACATCACTTAGCAATTAGCTAAATATATTTTCTTTACTATGATTCATCCTGAATCTTTCGTTCATCTCCCTAGAGTGAACCTCTAGTATCCTTGGGATAGTTATATCCTAGAAATTCTAGTCTTAGTGATGTTGGGATTGACACAAGGCTAATGAATTTTACTCCTATCGAAATTCTCTGATTCAAATGGACATTCATTCTTGTACTCTTAAGTCTTATGTCCATTAAGGTGATAAGCTTTATAAATCTCTTAGATTCTGAGAAAGCAATTCGATGTCTTATATCTTGATTGTCGTGGGTTGATTTCATTTGTATGTATGGAATTGTGATATTAATCCCTTGATTTTTGGTATATTTTAAATTAGTCAATTTTTGTAAATGGTGATAATGCTTGTGTTAAACTGTTTAAATCGATGATACTCTTTGGCATGACATATTGTTTGTAGATTGATAAATTGATATAACATGTTAAGTTTGCTTAAAGATAGTATTGTACTAAAATTTACCAAGATTAGCTTGACATTAATTGTGTATTGCTAGAATAAATGAATTAATTGCATTTGAGAATCTTTATTTATTTAATATTGTCTAAATTAATGATTTATGATTACATTTCCTTGTAAGTTGTGATAAATTATTTTGCCTACTTAATAGCGATATGCCCAGTTTACTCATCTTTTCAAAGTGAAACTTTTAAACTAGAATATTTTTTATGATTAATAGATTAAGAAAAATTTTCACTGATTGGAAAATGAATTTGTGCATCTAGATATGGTTTTCAGTCAGTCTTACATTTTTTTTAAATATATATCGGCCTTGTAATTCTTGGGTAAGAAACTATTGGTTATTGGTAATTTAGTCAAACATAGAACTTTCTTACATGGTTTAAGTAACTTTTAAATCTCCAAATTGATTTGCATGGTTTGAAATAGAATAGGTTGTTATGTCTTAAGAATTGCATGTCTTTATTTTTAAGAGAGTCATGAATATTTCAAATTTAAATAATGGTTAGATAAAAGTAATTTACTTTTTCAATGGAGTATAGTTTTAAAAACTAATGGGCTGTATAGTTTCAAAAACTAATGGGCTATTTGAAAAACTGGAATTTCTGAAATTGCACTATTGTAAAGTTTGATTTTTGATGTTTACAAAATTTAGTTGTGGTACTAAATTAATCCTAACCTACATTTAGTAGTGCTAGTTGGAGAATTCTTTAGACCAAGAAAATTTTTATAAACTTAAAGTTCCAAGTATCTTTCTAGATTTGAATGTAGTAGATATTCTTCATGCTTGACTTATAAGCTAAAATGTACTTTCACATATTTATTTACATTTTAACCTGGAGTTAAAAAAGGAATATTTATGGAAAATTTATGTGATAACTTGAGAAACAAGTTTGATTTCTTAGAAAACTTTTGGTATGAATTAATGCACTATAAGTATAAATTTTTGGAAAAATTATGTGTGTGTCTGAGATGTTATATATATAATATCTTGATTGCATGAATTTTGCTAAGTAAAACTTGGTAGTGAAATCCGGTTTCGAATCTTCTGTGAATAAAAAGCATAATAAAATTTAAATCCTAGTTTGCAAGTTTTGTGAAATCCCGTTACTATGGTTTAATGTGGCTTGTTAATTAGACATGTGTATACTTCCAAGCTTTCAATTATATGAGTGACTTATTTAATTAATGCATATATGATGTTGGTAGGCCTTAGATTGTTAAATCCTTGAGTAATGAATGATTTTCACTGCTTAAGTTAAGTTGGGTCGACCTTACCCTGGTGGTCTTGATTAGACAGTTGAGCACTTGTGTAGTTTAATTTGGTATCCTAAGTGTTGAGAACTCCTAGTATTAGAGACTTGGGATGACATCTCATTTGAATTTCAAATGGAAATAAATTAGTTTTGAATACTTGAATCTTGAAGGGATTTAGGTGGTACATAGTAATAATGCATGGCATTTTCATTAGAGCTTTTAAAATTCATGGATATTAATTTTTTTAAAAAAAAATTAATGCAAATTATTGTGTGATATTCCCTTTGAAAACATAAACTAGGTTTTTAAAAATTCTCGGAATTAAGTATGTTACAAGTTGGATAAGGCTTATATAAAAAAGAAAAAATATATAAAAATATATATTGTCTATCTACCTAGAATCTAAAAGTGTAACTATGAACCACTCTATTATTTGCCTGAAATGCTTTATAAAATATCTATATCTTAAAAGATGTACTTTTGAATTTCTTGGAGAGAAATGTTTGAAAATAATTGGAAAATTTTTGGGAATTTAAGAAGAACGTCTACTACATTTAATTATGTTTTAAAGAGAATCTGAATGTTGTAAATGCTTGAAAATTTATCGAGTAAACTATATATATAAAATGTGAAACTTTTCTAATTAATATAGAGTGTCATTAAGGAACTTTGTTTAACATTTTAAAGAACTATTGGATGCTCTGTAGTAATCTGTTGAGAGTTGAAACTCTGATCGAGTTGTTGGTATTGAGTTGAGCCTGTGACTCATTATTGGATTAGAGATAAACACAAGAATCATAATGGTGACATAACTAATGAAATTTAAGATTTGTTTACTCTTGGGTCTGTATAGAGGGTTATTTAACTCTTATTATTATATTTTCAAAAAGAATACTTGGAGTGAATATTTGGTTTACCTACGGCCAAGGTGAGACCTCATTGTGAACTAGCGTAGTATTCTTGTATGTCCTAATTTTTTTTTGTGTTACATATATCTTCAAACTATTTTCAACTTAAAAATTAAATGAGGTTTGATAGGAGACAAGTGTTGCAGCAGAAACAACCTATTCTATTGAAACCTTATTTCTGGGGTATTATGGTACTCCTAATTATTTTATATGTATATTGGATATTGAATAATTTCTCTATGACTTCTTATTGTACAAGAAAAAAAGATAACTTAGGAAGTCTTTGGGTTATATATATCATATGGATATTTGCATTTTATATGCCTGAATTATTACTTGTGCTATGAACTCCTCTATTGGAGATTTTTATTCTGTCGTGATTCTAGTCTTATCCTTGGCCAGAGATGTTGCGTATTCTTGGTTGTTTTTTCGCCATTCACGATGAACGGTAAATGACTTATGTTATTATATCCTTATTATGGTTTCTAAACTTTAAAATTGTCTGCCTTGTCTGTTATAATACAAGGGTAATGATTTCTATTTGGGATCCTGTTTAAGTTTTTGAGCTCAATGATTGTTTTGGACTGGGTTGTAGGCACTGACAAATGGGATTATCTCGGTGTGATATTGATCTGGTATAATCAGGGGGATGGTATCGTATGTATTCGACATTTGGTCTGCTACTCTAGTTTGGTGTCTAACAATCGGTACTCAGGTTATAAGAGTCTTGCATTATTGACTATCAGTCCTGATTATCATTACCACTCCTATTTTCTGTACTGACTTAAGGATATTATTCTCATGTGTTGATGTTTTTGTATCTATTGATGGGTCACCTTATGATTCCATATAACTTTGTATACCTTATGCCTTCTGTGACATCGAGATTATTGTCAGGATTCTAACACCTAGTGGAGGGCGTATGTTTCACGCTCTTTATATAATAAGTGTTTGAATCGATCCTCCTACATCCTATATTTAATTGTTTATTATCCTTCTCACTGTTATTCCTTAATATTTTTCTCGTACTCTTTATATTATATTCTAATTTTGGGACAAAATTCTTTTAAGGAGAGGAGAATGTAAAATCTAAATTATTTAATAGGCAAAAGAGACTTTTTAAAGCTAATGGCAAACTTATAAATAATCATTTTCGGAATAAAACAAGCAAAATATCTGAATTTATTAATATGGTGCTACAGTTATTAGTTTTTTCATATAAACCCTTCTATTTCTTCTTTTTCTTCACACATGGTCCCCAAAAGCTCAAAAGACTAGATTTTCGCCGGAGCTCGCCGCTACACCACCGCCCTGGCCAGCCATGACCGCCTCCCTCCGACAAAGCCACGTCGCCAAGTCTCGCCAGATTTCGTCGCTGGAAAATGGAGATCGGCCACCTTAAAGTTTCTGGCCACCGTGAGGTTTTTCGGCCACCGGAGCTTTACCGGACCTCCATTCGCTACATCGATAGTACCGTTGGATTAGTCTCATCGTTCTCGTCATTTCTTAACTGGTCTCGGTGTTTAACTCGACGCTGGTAAGATTTCACACTTTTACTGTTTTACCAAAGTTTGTAAAGAGTTATATTTCTGTAATTATTTAGGTTATGTAATTATTTTACCCGAGATAAATATATGATGTGAAAGAAGAATAAAAACCATGAATAAAATTGGGAAAATTTAAAATGATATCAAGAAGCATGTTAATTTTTGAATTAAAAAATGTGGTATTTTTCTAATTTAGAACGAAAAGTGATATTTTTGTAAAAAATAAATAGTATTGGACTAGAATCTGTTATTATTCAGATTTTAGCTGCGGTATGAGATTAGAAAACTGTTACTTTCCGAAATAATATTACAATAATGACATTTTTTAGAAATAATTAATAAAGTTGATATTTTTTCAAATATTTTCAAAGTGATATTTTCCTAAATAATTCTGTGGTAATGATATTTTTCAAAATATTTTAAAAAAGTGATATTTTGTAAATAATCAGCCAATATTTTATTTTTTCCAAATACTTTAGAAAAAGTGGACATTTTTCAAATTAATTCCAAAAAGAGACATTTTTAGAATTCTCGGATTTTAAAGCTGGTTTAAGGCTCGTGATCTCGAAATTGAATCTTGATTTCAAATTTGGATTTATTGAGGTCGAGAAATAAATTTTGATATATAATACCACCATGTTTTGAAATGCACAAATTTCAAGATTTGTGAATAGTATTGTTTTGCATGCCACGAGGTGGGTCTCACACTAGGACCCACTTTTGACAAATCATATATTTAGCCTACTATTTTTTGGTGCTCAGAATTCAGTGATGACCTCCATTTCTCCATCCGAAGCTCGGGTAGAAAAGTCACTTTCCCAAGTAGACTTACTGATCCCGAAACGGCTGTTTGAACACTGAAATGACCAACGGGAGTTTCTTCGAGTATCGTTAGCCTTATATAGCTACAATTTTGAGGTAGGAGTTCAATTACCTGGTTTTGTACTTGTTTTAATTTATAAAATCATTGAAAGTTATTTATGAAAAATCGTAATTTTACGATGATTTAAGAAATTACTGTAAATTGTTGGATTATACTGGGATTGTACTGTGTGAAATTTTTATACATATTTTTATATTGTGGTTATGGGGTAAAATAGCGGTGTGCTGCCCATGTTATAGTAAATTCCGGAATAATACCAAGTTGTTTTTTTTATTTAAAAAAAACATTATTTGGTTATTTCCTGGATGCATGGTTATTATGAAATGTTAAATATTGTACATACTATAAGATCACATATGAGATACATCTTAGGCATCGTGGAGTTTAGTGGGTGGCCAGTATTCTCGCCCTCGATGAGAGCCCGTAAACTCGTGCGGAGTCTTTTGATTACTCCCATTCTATAGGCATAGGCATTCAGTTACCCCTCCGGTTCGGTATACATAGATGCTGGTATTCATTGGAATAAATTCTGGAAAATATTTTCATAAAATTATTTTCAAGAATACCATATTTTTATAAAATCTAAAAACGCAATGGATTGGTCATTTAAAATTTTTCTATTTACAAAATATTTCGGATCGTGATCTAACATAAAATAATTCTTGATCTAGACAAGAACAATTCCTGGATTTGCTCCACAACTTTCTCGTCTTTCCGTTTATTCTCGAAAGTCATTTGATTGATTCAGTGGGTGATCACCTTCTTGATTCCCAACAAAGAGATCCACAGATAAACAAGAAGACAATCTTCTCGAACCGATATCTCCGGGATGGCTGAAACACAAAGGATGGTAAATCCCCTAGTGTGGGCGATTTTTCTCTGCTTTCCCTCTCTCTATTTTTGTCTGACACTCTCTTCTCAAAGGGTGTTTCATGTGTGTCTTATTAAACTAGCAGCCTAAGAACTTTTCTCTTAACTATAGAGAGATTAGTAAACCCTAATGGGCTTATTAGGTTTGCTGGGCTCAATTGATCATCAAATAACTATTAAGCTTTAATTTGAGCTAGACAGGGGACCAGAAGGATCCGTAAAGCCTAAGCACTAATAGACCATATGCCCACAATCATAACTAACTCATAATTATGACTGGGTCTTGTCCATTAATATTAGGGTACACCACTATAGGCCTAATATTGAACTTTTGGACTAAATGTCATTTATCTTCTGTGAAGCTTATTGTCAAATAATTAGCTTGATCCATTTAGCATATACTATACCTGTATACGTACCCCCAATGTAATGCCATACCAGTTAGTTGAAATTACCGTATTACCTCTGTAGTATATATTTACCTTTGAGCTGTCATTTTTTATCTAATAGATAATAGTTGATTACGATGTTTGTATCTGCTTATACTAACACAGTTAAATTCACACAGTCAATACCGGGGCCCTGGTTTATATTATCCAAGTACTTGAAAAAAAGGTTAAAGTGACATTATATGCATGGTGTCCATCATGAAAAACGTTCTACACATTTCATACACTTTATCTTTTAAGATATCAGAATTCGAACCATAAATCGGAACTAGTCCCTTAGTTACTCAAAAAGACAAAACACATGAAAGTAAGTTCGTTAATCACTAGGATTAAGGTTTTCTAGAATAGTGCTAGATTAATGAAATTAGAAATTTAAGTTACGGCACTTAACCTTAAATTCTAATTCACTTGGTCCTGTTTGATGTTGTTATAACTTTCTTATAACACACTAGTGTTTCTATCTGAAGACTCACTTCGATAATTAGAGACTTCATTATGAAAATAGACAATACTACATTCTATGGCATAGTAAAGTATTATATTTTCAATATGCAGAATGCAAATAATTTAATTTAGACATAATGAAATAAAGAATATAATGTCTCCCACATATGAACTCATCGTACGAATATTTCTTTTTTACTCATTATATGTCTCGAAATCTTTAGATGTTCGCATAAGGTAAACATATACATCACATGTATATATATGGGACATAAATAAAATAGAAATTCATAACATGGAATTTACTAACAACAACTAGATAACTAATAATCCGATAATAAATTGTTTATAATGTCAAAATAGTAAACAGTTTTATAGGACATTATTCCAACAATAGACACATGGGTGTCCCTCCGGTTCTCTAAAATAGGTGTCAGACAGAGAGTACTTAGTACATGTAGTACGAGTTACTCTGGTTCGTGATGAGGAGATGTGATATCACACCCAATTCCTCTCATAATTAAAGAGCCAATAATAGCATGATTGCATCGCATTTAGTATTAGAATCAAATGTGAGTATATCATTATTTTGCACTACTTGGAATTTAAATTATTATAATTATTAACCTTTATCCTCTAAGTCATTTTGAAGTGAAGTGCTCGAGATACACTCATTGGTACAAATTTGATGCACCTTTAGTCGATTTTGATTATATTTTATATTTTTAGATTTTCACCAATAATTGTTACTAAATTTGACTTATATTTGATTAATATTACCTAAATATTCATTTAGCTTAATTTGCCATTTCAGTGTCAAAAAAAAAGAAAAAGAAAAAGAAAGAATTTAATTAAAGCATGTGATTTTTATAGATGTAAATTTTCTTTACAGTAAATTAAACAAATAGTTTGTTTCATTTGTTATGTACCAATCTAGTAGTAATTATCAATAATATTATTTTATTAATCTATGAGGATAAGTACATATAATTGTACCTATATATAAACGATGATTATTATTATTATTTTTTAAAAAAAAAAGAAAAAAAAGAGAGAAAAAGAACAACCGACTTTAGCTTGTCAGCAAAGTCTAGAGACTTGTATATATTACTATTTGTGTTTTCGTTGAATCCATTTTATCTCTAGTCATGTATTCCTTTTATTTCTCATGTCTGATACCCATGTTAGAAGAATATACAAATATTTAAAGTTTAGCCCAGTAAGTTGTTTGAGAGAGAAAGTTTAAGCAGATTGTTGTATCTCTTGTAGTAGAACGTGTTGGGAGGTACTAGTCGTATCTATTATTCTTTTAATATATTTCTTCTTTATGATAAGTTTTAACTTTTCTCTTGAATTCATATACGGGGAGTATTTATTTAATCAGGTTATTTGTGCGTTTATATGTGGGAAGTAGATTATATTTTATATAAATCTTAATAGTCTTCTTTAATATGAATACTGAGGTTCAAATTATTATGGTATTTGCTTAATGAACAGCTTTCTATATACGTATATTTATCTATTTTGTTAATTAAAAAAAAGGTTTATTATCCTCTAATTTCTATATATGTTTTAAGGTTATACGACTAATGTGAATTTTCGCTAGAAACTTGAAAAAAAAACTATACGTTAATGATTTTATTGTCAGATGTTTGTTATGTCCTGGTTGTACATACTCATATAAATAGTGTACAAATGACACTACCTGGTTAATTAAATATCAATGTCTAGTATTTTAATAACCAGTCTATATAATTTTCTTCTTTTTGTTAATCGATATACTATACATAAGCAAATTAATTGATTTTCATTTGCTGACGATGTCATTTTATTTAGTTCTTTGGTATAATTTGCTTTGACTAATTTGGGTACAAGTTTACCATTCCATTATACTTACTTTATACTCCTGTGAAATTATAAGAAATTAGTTTAGTTTTAGACGAAATTTGAAATGGGTTTAGAATGTTTAGTAACAAAGTAATTATGTTATTGGTCCAACATTACGGGCACATCAACTGTACCGTGAGCAAAGGCATTTCACAGGCAAAAGGTTAGAAAGCCTAGAAATAAGGCAAGTAAAGTACTCAACTGTAATACAAGAATTATGTGCTATGTGAGTATCTATTATGTTTCTACGCTTTACAATCATTTCAGTTATGAGCATAACCATTGGCATTTCGATTTCAGTTTATATGCCTGATATTTCTAGTATGGTATCATCATGTATATCATTAGACCATCCATGTTTTATGAAAAGTTCTGAAATGCCTTAGTATTATTGTGCAAGCCTACATTTAATTAAAAAAGAAAGGTTGTGACCAGATAACTTTCAGAAAGTTTTGTGTTACTGTTACGGGGAAGCGGGATAAATTTTGCAGTTTCAGAATGACAGCCCCAGGAGAGGGGCAAGTTTGACAGGAGTAGTCAGAAGGTTTGCCACAATATTCCTCCTCCAAGTTATATAATGCATTACACCACAGTTTCAGGCCTCCTTATCTCCTGAGCTCGACGAGGTAAAGATGGAGTAAGGTTAGTAACGAGCCCCACTGTGGTAAGAGCCCACCGGAGGAGAGCTCATGGGATATTATCAATTCAGGAAGCCCTGCAGGCACAATACTGAACCGGACAGTAGACACAAGATAGGGAAGGGTCTAAAAGAAAATATTTATTCCGAAACATTTATGCAAGCATGGCCATACATTTAATTCATGTCATTGAGCAAAATGTCATCCATTACTTTACTTACTGAACTGTAGCTCACAGTAGTCTGGTGTTGCAAGTAATAATTGAGATTATTAGATGAGCTTGTGTGCCAGAGTAGAGGCCCGACCTTGGTGCTGTACATATGAATATTTTGACCACATATAGGGGCCTAATTTGTGTATTTTGGGATGTTTTGTAGTCTCCCAATGAAGTTGTTTTTGGTTCATTTCTTTAGGTACCTATTTACTATCTTTCGTTTTGTAATATATGTATATATTAATCCACACTATGTTTGTAAGTAAGGTCAGCTATCCGTAGAGTTTTAAAGAAAATAAAAAGTTCAAATTGGCCCGTATTTTTGGAATAACGAATACAGGATTATTTTCCAAAAGTAACGCCTTATAAAAAGAAAGTTAATAAATTTCTACTAGTAGTATGTGGATAAGGAGGGCGTTACAAGTTGGTATCAGAGCAAAGATTTCTATCGTTTCTGTAGACTGTCCATATGTACATGTCATGGAAGGGAATCACTCTACTCACAAGTAAGTATTTATGTGCATTAGTTTATATTTGTTGCATGCTTTATGTATATTATTGACTAATATTTACTAGGACATGGAGCATAGAAATGACTATTACTCAAGGTCAGATATCTAGAGCTACTGAGGGCTGTACCCCTGAAAGACATGCACAGGAGTTGGCAGAACTCTGTGAGATGGTCTGTAGGAAGGCAGAACATATTGGGAGGCTGTTACAACAGCAAAGGGAAAGACAAATCCCGCCTAACACATATCCTCTTCAACCACCACCACCACCTCAACCACAAGCCTCAGCTACATTACACCATCTAGAACCACTGTATGAACGGTTTAGGAAACAACACCTGCCAATATTTGAAGGTACGACAGATCCACCTGATGTAGAAGAATGGAAATGTTCGTAGGAAACAATTTTTGATTTTATGCAGCTTAATGAAAGAGAAAAAGTCTATTATACTGTTTATATGTTAAAGAAAGATGCATGTATACGGTGGGACGTGATTAGGCAAACTAGAGACACTACTCAGATGACATGGACAGAATTTCAATATGTTTTCAACGAGAAATATTACAATACAACAGTATTGACCACAAAGGTGAATGAGTTTAGTAAGTTACAACAGGACAACCTTTCAGTGGCTGAGTATGTGAGAAAATTCGATCAGTTTGCAAGGTTTGCTTTAGACATGGTCCCTAATGATATCACAAGGGTCACTCGCTTTATGGAGGGACTTAAGCCAGAGCTTGCTAGAGATCTTAACATGGGACTTACACGGCCAATTTCTTATAGACAGGCTGTAGAGAAAGCTTTACGAGCTGAACATCGAGAAGAGAAGATATTAAAAGCTAGAACTTTTACCAGTTTTCCTCGTAGAGATTTTCAGCCCAATACAGGTCATTTCAATGACAATAAACGAAGAGGCCAATTTTTCCAAGGTAGAGCAGAACAGAATAAGAGGTTCAACAGTGGACAACAAAGTGGACAACAAAGGAGACAACAGTGGCCACGATGTGAAAAACATGGTAAGAACCATCCAGAAGAGTGCAGAGATCATACCACAGTTTGTTGTAAATATGGTAAAGAAGGTCATTATAAAAGAGGGTGTCCATTGTAGAAGAATGAGCAGAAGAAAGAAGAACCTAGGAAGACCAATGCTAGGGTGTTTGCACTCACTCAAGCTGATGCAGACGCAGACCCTTCGGTTGTTTCAGGTGAGATTCTTATCGTTGAAATACCTACTCATACATTAATAGATTCTGGTGTCACACATTCATTTGCATCCATAACATATGTGAGGAGATTGGGTAGACTCCCTGATCAGCTGCCATAGATATTCAGTACGGCGTTACCATCAGGGGAAATATTATATT
>JXTC01000023.1:483083-510505 GCA_002914845.1 Trema orientale
CATCGAACTTCTTGTACCACTGTCTTGGAGCCTGTTTCAGGCCATACAGGCTCTTCTGAAGTTTACACACCATTCTCTCCTTCCCTCGTACTTCAAAATCTTGTGGCTGTTTCATATAAATTTCTTCCTCCAGGTCACCATGAAGAAATGCCGTCTTAACATCTAATTGCTCTAGATGCAAGTCTTCTTTAGCCACCAACCAAAGTACTGTTCTGATAGTGGTCAATTTGACCACTAGAGAAAAAATCTCGGTGTAGTCGATGCCTTCCTTCTGTTGAAAGCCTTTGACAACAAGTCTTGCTTTGTACCGCTTGCTACCATCATGTTCTTCTTTTATTCGGTACACCCACTTGTTGTGTAATGCCTTCTTTCCTTCTGGTAGTTCGGCTAGTTCCCATATCTGATTGGACGCTAGTGACTCCATCTCATCTTTCATGGCTAACTCCCACTTGATTGACTCATCATTCTGCACCGCTTCTTCATAACTCTCTGGCTCGCCTTTATCAGTCAGTAGAATGTAATGCAGTGCCAGGGAATATCTCTGAAGAGGTCGAATTGTTCTGGAAGATCTTCTGAGTTCACCCACTGGGGTCTGTGGGTCTACCGCTGGTGCTACAACTTCTTGATCTTTCTGGCCATCTACTGGGATGTCATTCAATGGTAATACCCCAGCCTTTTTTACTTCAGGACATACACTATCAGCTCCTGGTGCACAATCTGTCCTTATACATCACCTCCTCGTTGAATATGACATCCCTGCTTCTGATGATCTTCCGATTTTGGTAATCCCAGAAACGATAACCAAACTCAGCATCACCATAACCAATAAAGAAACATTTGTTAGACTTGGGATCAAGTTTACTTCTATTAGCAGGGTCTATATGAACATAAGATAGACAACCAAACATTTTCAAGAAAGAAAGGTTTACCCCTTTACCGCTCCAGACCTCTTCTAGTATTCTGAAGTCCAAAAGTACTAACGATCATCTGTTGATAAGATATGCAGCAGTATTAACTGCATCAGCTCAAAATGTCTTTGGCAGCCCCGCATGCAACCTTATGCTCCTTGCACGTTCATTCAGGGTTCTGTTCATTCTTTCAGCAATACCATTCTGTTGAGGTTTTCCTGGAATGGTTTTCTCGAACTTGATCCCATTATTGGCACAATACCTCTTGAAATCATCATCATTATATTCTCCCCCATTGTCAGACCACAAGCATTTCACTTTCAGATTAGTGTCATTTTCAACCACGACCTTCCATTTTTTAAAGGTATCGTAAACATCAGATTTATTTTTCAGAAAATAAACCCATACCTTTCTGCTCGAATCATCAATAAATGTCACATAATATCTTGAGCCTCCAAGGAATGTCACAGGAGATGGCCCTCACACGTCTGTATGAACCAGCTCCAACTTTGCTGCTTTCGATTCTCTTCCGCTTTTCAAAAAGCTCACCCTCTTTTGCTTGCCAAAGATATAGTTTTCGCATTGGCTATGCTCAACTGACTTCAGCTCTGGTAGCTTTCTTTTTGACAGCATTATCTTCATTCCCTTCTCGCTCATATGCTCAAGTCTACAGTGCCATAGACTTGAATTAACTTTAGCATTGACGGTCACCAAAGTATCTCTACAACTAGAAATTATGTAGAGAGTTCTAGTTTTGTTTCCTCAAGCAACAATCATGGCTCCTTTGCTAACCTTCCACGAGCCACCAGTAAAGATCACATTATGTCATTCCTCGTCAAGTTGTCCCACCAATATAAGGTTCCGCATCAGTCTAGGTACATGCCTTACTTTCTGGATTTTCCACACCGATCTGTTTGACATCTTCAGACGGATATCACCCATACCAACAATATCTAAAGGTTCTCCATCGGCTAGATAAACCTTTCCGTAATTACCAGCGACATAATTCTCTAATACATCACAGTGTGCAGTGGTATGAAACGAAGCTCCAGAGTCTAAGACCCAAGGGTCAATTGAATTATCTACAGATAATAGTAAAGCATCTTGTACCTCATCAGTCACAGCATTCGCATCATTTCTGCTGTCGTCTTTACTTGGTGCTCTACAATTCTTCTTTATGTGGCCAGTCTTGCCACAATTCCAGCATTCCGGTCTTCTTCCGGATCTGGACTTATCTCCTCCATTCCTTGACTTAGATCTACCACAACTCCGATTAGAATTCTTTTCGCTGCTTCTGCCCCTGTTCTCGAGATTCAGAGCAGAACTCAATGATGCACCTTCACACGAATCAATTCTGCGAACTTCTTCCGCCAAAATTCGGTCTCTAACATCATTGAATTGCAGTTTTCTTTTGCCAACAGAATTACTAACCGCAACCCTCATTGGTTCCCAGCTGGTTGGTAGAGATACTAGAAGAATTAGAGCACAAACTTCATCGTCGAAATTAATTTCAACGGACATCAACTGAGAAACGATCGCATTGAACTCATTGATATGAGTTGCAACTGAAGCACCTTCTCCCATCTTTAAGTAAAACAACTTTTTCATCAAATGTACCTTGTTATTTGCCGACGGCTTCCCATACATGCTGACAGGATGCTCATCATCTCTGCTGTGGTTTTTGCCTCCTCCACATTATGAGCAACATTCTTCAGTAGCGTTAATCAGATCACGCATAACACTTGTCAATCAAGGAGTTGCCAGTCGTCGTCCTCCATCTTCTCCGGTTTCTTCCCTGATAGAGGCTGATGCAATTTTTTACTATACAGATAATCATTAATCTGCAATCTCCAGTACGAGAAGTCTGTACCGTTGAACTTATCAATTCTGAGTCCTGATACTTCACCTCCAGCCATCGCTCCCACTTTAATATCGAACGAATCTCTGATACCAGTTGTTAGGGAATAACATCCCCAATAGACACACAATAGTGGAAGCGATAAAAATAAATGTAAAAAATAATGCCGAAATAAATAAACAAGACACACACAAATTAGCGTGGTTCACCAATTTGGCTACGTCCATGGAGCTGTTGCAGATTTTCACTATTGGGAGAAAAGGAACCTTTACAAGTGTTTACACTCAACACTCACAACTCACATCCCAGACCTTAATACACCCAAGAGAAAAATTGTATTTTTCTCTAACTCTCAAAGAATAAAATCTCACAATTTTACTCTCTCTTTCTTAACATTTGGTATTTCTTACTTTCCTGGGATGGGAAATAATGAGGGATGAAGACCCTATTTATAGTGTAAGGCTTCACCAACCTTTACATATTTTTCCCTAATATATCACACTTCTTACACACGGTTTGTACACGTTTTTTTTTTCTTTTTTTTTCTTTACACAGAACAAAACCATGTTTTTTTACACGGTTAACACACTGTTTTCTTACATGTTTTCTTACACGGTTAACTCCATCGCTTGACAGTATATGGGTAAGGAGGGCGTTACATGTGAGCTTATGAGATGAGATGATTTATGATTTATACCATGATGTAGTTTTATTTTTGGTTTTGAATATGTGATTATTCTGGATACAAATTATTTTATAAACTTGGTTTATAAATGGATTTTAAAAAATGTATTAATTAACCATGTAGTTTGGTAAAATTGCATCTATTCAAAAAGGTAATTAAATTTCTACTGACCATGTGAATGCTTACCCCCCTACTTCTTCTACTTTTAGGTGTTCGTCTAATTAAAGCAGTAATCCCGATGGTCAGACAAGCTGTGTAGCTTGTACTTGTAGTCCTACTCTTAATCCTTGGTGGGTGTTCATACTCTGTTGTCTTTCTTTCCTTGTTCAATTATTTAGCCAAGATTAGTAAGTGGATGTATGAGAATGAATTTGTTATTAATTTGTGAACTTGAAATTGCAAGTGATTTCATGTAACATATTTTGGACATTGAACTAAAGTTTTCAGTTAAACTTAATTTACCAAAATTTACGATTTCTCAACAAGTTTCCCAAAAGAGATATTTGGAAATTTTCTTAAACATTGATGGGTATTTTTCTTAAGTGATTAAAATTAATAAGAGTTTTAATGATTATGGAATTTATAATGATTCAACAATCAAAACGAAATTATCTAATACTAGATTTTATCTTAACTTTTATAAAATTAATATTTTATTATATTTTCACATAAAATTACTAAAAGTCATAATTTTGGATTTCCGGTCATGATAAGTCTTATTTGATAAGAAAATACAAATTGAATATTTTATATAATATAAATGAAAATGTGTGGTTTTTGTTTTATATAAAACTTTAAAAAATATGAGTTTTTTATTTTTGATATTATCCCAAAATAATAGTGATAATAATAACGTTGCCAAAAACTAATTTCTGAAATTCTCCTTTACTGAGAAATAAAACCCCTAAAGCCACATTCGCATAATTGTACATGATATTTCATTAAAACGCAAACAACAAATAAAAGGCTAGAGTAAGACAAGAAAAAAAATGCCGAAGTAGAAAAATATATAAAACAAATACTTACGATGCAGTGTATCATAAATCACACTTGTCACTTTATTTTTCTTTTACTTTTATTTTTTGTTTCCTTCTTTTACATCCTCAATTTAATTAGCTTATTATTATTATTTTTGACTTCGCGAACAATTATTTAACTTTATTTATTTGGATTCAAGTATTTTTCATTTAATTTTAAGGATTGCAATTATAATAAGAGAACAATAAAGCACAAAACATACCCAAAAAAAAAATCGGTGCCGTGCAAAACAACAGCTAACAAATTATAAGTGGCTATTTCGGACGAACAAGCGAGAGACTGTTACCCGAATCCCACCAAGTAACACTAGCTAGTGGATCGCTCTAAATTAATAATTCACTCAGACTCCAATTGGAATTTAAATTTTCACAGGGAAAGAAAAAAAGATTCTAAGGGATTCCATTTTCTTTTGTTTGGATTGAAACAAAAAGTGAATGAAATTTTTTTTCAAGAAAAACAAAAATTTGATTTAATATTATTTTTTTAGTATATAGAATATTGACATATTAATTAGTAAAACCGAAAATTTAAAAATAAAATTTCATAAATTTTTAGAAAAAATATTTTTCTTTTATTTTTTTACGACTTTTTCTTTATAATTTTGTTTCCTTCAAAATCGTGGTTCCAAATAGAGCCTAACAGAAAATATACTTTTTTAAGGAGATTCAGTGAGTTGGAAGATGAAGTAGGCCACTACTGGAGCATCTTGAAGAGAGTTATAAAGATGAGAATGCGACCCTTTTTATTTTTATTTTTTATGAACATCTAAGAGACTATTTTAATTTGTGCATCGAAACACGTATGGAATATTGGTTTAAGAGGCGTCAGTGCTCAGCGTCGCCGTTCTTCTTTTTTCTTTTCTTTTTTTCCTTTTTTTTTTAAGTGCATGCTTATAAGTAAAATTTACAAATTTTGAATGGTCTGTTACTAGGTACTTAACGCAGCGTATAATTTTTTATATGGCACATGGGACGTCTGTTGATATAAGTCCTTGCTGTATCACTCACTGTTTAACACCCAAATTTGGATATGTGAAAAAAATGTTGCGTTGTTCTAAATCCTTATTACCTTGTCACACCACTAATGAAAATTTGGACTACTTGTATTTAAACAAGTGAAAACTTAATGGAAAATTCACAACCTAAGTATAGTACTTGGTTCCAGGTTTCCGTAAAATCTTCACAAATAAATTGCAGGCTGTAGTTACACTTACTCAGTTATTACTAGTTAATTACTCATAGTAAGGAAAAGGTGTTTGAGAAACGCTTGACCCTATTTGGATAAAGTTGTGTTTCATCATGGTTTACGCTATCCAGGTTTGGTTAATAATGAAATTTATTAAAGGTTTACAAAATTCTCCGATGTCGTTTCACTATGAATTTTGTGAAATAATACTAATTAATATAAAAGTACGTATCTACTTATGTGTGGTGTTGAAAGAACCAGTTGGGGTTAGTCTACGACGCACCTACTGTGCTCGTTCGTGTTTTCTCACGCTAGTTATCTTTTTTTCCTTCTCCAGTATCGTTGATTATGCTAGATAACTGGATTATTTGGACCTTCATGTTAATTATGTCAATTTGAAGTTGTGTCATTTTATTGGTGATGATTTTGATATTCTTTATTCTAGAACTATATGATACTATTATGTCCAATGCTTGTTATGATTATGACTTTGTGAGTGAATTGCGTGAGGCGCGATTTGTTTAACTAATTCGGTTTACAAAAATTAGTGTTTGATTGGCACTTAGTTTGATTTGTTCATTTTTCAAATTAATTAAGTGATATTTTTATTAGAAGTTAACGAGACTGAGTTTTGAAAATGATGAAACTTGAAGCGGAATGCTCCATTTTAAATTAAATGTTTTTCAATGGCCTAAATTTCTCCCCTTATATTTTGCAGTCCAATATTTAGGTTATGACAGTAACTTATATATATATATATATGGTTGCCAATCCAATAGGTATTTTTTTTTTTACCTATGGGTAGGTATTTTTTTTGAACCGTTGGATCATCATCTAATGGTGATCCAATGGCTCTAATGAAGTGCATGAAAAGACGTGCATAATTAATGACTTTTCTCTCTCCTACCTTTTACAATAAAAAAATATATTTGTTAGATTTTCATTGGTCAAAAAAAATACCTATCCATAGGTAAAAAAAAAAAATACCTACTGAATTGGTGCCATATATATATATATATATATATATAAGTCCAAGAGCGTCAGTATGATTTTCTCTTAAATTAATAAATTAAGATAAGAAAAAAATTATGAAAATGAACGGTTGTCATATAGCTAACTCCACATAGCATCTTGAAATTTAAAAGTTGTTCTAGAAGTTTGTCAACAAAGAAACGCAGCGAAAAATGTAATTAGGATCACGATAAATTTCATAATAATATATTAGAATTATGTATCGATTGCATACCTCTTGTAGACGCTAGATGTACAATTTTAGGACTCCAACCCCCCTGTAGTCTTCCGGATCACTATTTTTATACATAGTCACATAAAAATATGGTCTCTATATGCTATATGGAAAAAGATCAAGTTAGTGATCACGCTTAAATCTCCAAAGAAATCAAAGAACAGATTATTGACTGTATTTATCTTCTGATAACTTCTCTCCAATGAGAAACAGACAAAATTTCTTTTTAATTTCTGCTCTCCGTTTTAAGGTGTTTAGAGTCTCCTTATATATATATATTAAAAAAATAAGTTAAATGGCTAAGCATTATGTGGTGCTATATACACGCCATAGTCATTGTGACTATAGATGTGTGACTCCTTCAATAAATTCTCTTATTGGGAATTTTCTATTACCTAGTCCTGCATATACACTACAATATTTAACTATGCTCAGTTGCCTTTATTATTTTCACAATTAGTCAAATATTACCTTTTTAGTTTTTCCTTGACTTGTACACATCCAATTAACCATAATTAGAATGACCATTTAATATGTCTAGGTTCAAATTAATAATAGATGTCACTATCAATAATAATTCGTAAACTAGAATATTCTAAGGGCTGAATTCCCTTGTCTTCACACTTGTCAATTTATCTAGTAGTTACTAAAACTAAACAAAGGTATGCACAATAACTATGTCACACATCTAGGCTCAATTACTGGGCCAGGCATGTGACTCCTTGATGAGTAATTAATTTACTCATAAATCAACTATCATTCAGCTCAAATAATTGTAAGATCTCAAGCATTTTTATTGGTTTGATGTGTTTTTACTTTGTTTAAATAGTTCTTGTGAATAAATGAGAATCAAGATAAACTGGTATCAAATATGGTTATTTCAACCCTTTTAGAGGAAAGTTGAGTCCGATACAAGTGCAGCGCAATAAAAATCAGGCAAAACAGAGCTAAATCGACGAAACAATGCTCACAGGAAGAAAAGTTGTCGTGCTAAGTTCCAGAACTGAGAGCGCCGCGAGACTAGAATAATAGCGCTGCGGTACTGCCTAGAGAACAGAATTTTGGAACCTAGAGCACCGCAACGCTTGTCAGGTAGCGCCGCGTATCCTGAAATGCAATTTTAGCAAGTTTTTAGGCCATTCTTGACCCTTGATATAATCTGATCAAATGGTTGATTATTCCACCCGGTCTAGATAATCTTAGAGCCCCTTAAATACACCATTAAGCCTCCATTTTAGTGTGGAGAGTCGGAGAGAAAACATAAATTTGAAAGCTCAAAAATCATAGATAAGAAAGAGCTTGGAGGTTGAAATTTGGAGAGGAAGCTTGAGAGAGTTGCTTGAAGAATTGAAGCCTAAAGTTCTACTTCCATAAAAGAGTTTTTCTCGTCCTCTTTTTCACTCTAGTCTTATTTGAATTTGGTATTATTCTTGTTAATTGAATATGCTTAGATATATGAAATTCTTATTGTGATTAGTATTAGATTCTCCTATGTTGAATTAATTGTTATATGATTGGGGTATGATGTAATTTAAACTTTGATTCTATGTCTTGATTTCTAATATATTCTTTGGTATTGTTCTTAAATTTATTTATGTTATTCCATACTTAATGCTTCTCAACTAATTAGCAACTAGTTGGAAGATTTGGTTTCTAAAATTTGGCACTTGAGAAAGGGAATTTTAGAAACAACCATAGGATAATATAACCTAGGACTTATAGAGTTTGAGAGAACCTATAATCAAAGAACCATTAAACATAATAAATTCTTAATTTCTAGTTTGGAATAGATATATTGGGACCGAAATTTATGAATGATTTGACTCGGTACTCGAGGGGGAGTAGAAATACCTTTGAGTTCTTAACTTATAAACTATGAATAATTGATTAGAATGCAATTAGTGTTCAAAAGACATAGTTGATAGTTAGGTGAATTCAATCCCCCTAGTACATTTGTGCATAGAGTTTCGATATTTAATTTTTATATGTATTTAACTTGTAAATTTATTAAGTTTGGTTTCATAGATAAAGTTAGGTCATGATAATTCCTGTACTTATCAATAATTTAACACCCAATTTCTCGTGAGATCAACAACTCTCTAATCACTTTATTACTTGTATATGACCCGTGCACTTGCGGCTATTTTACGTATATGTATTTAGCGTAACAAGTTTTTGGCGCCGATGCTGGGGAATTGGCATTTTAGATTGTTATTGATATCGGAAGTAAGTTACTTGATTTTAATTTAGGCGTTTATTTTCATTTTTAAATTTATTTTGAAATGTTTGTTTTGTAAGGTACTTAGAGACAATTGATCAACAAGTCCTCTTCTAGTCTGCTCAACGAGACTCAGAGTCATTCTATTGTGCATAATGGAGATACAAGAAGTTGCTCACACTATGCTCGAATCATGGTTTATCTACAGAGTATCAAATACAAAACTTCCTCAACAACCTTCGACCCGAAATAAGAATGTGGGTTAAAAGAGGAAATGGTACTACTTTTATCTACCAACTACCTGCAAATGAAGCTTGTTGGTTGTTGAAGACATGGCTGACTTTGACTATCAGAGTTAGAATTATCCACCAAGTTACCTCGGTTTGAGAGATAATTTAACATTTCGGCGCTATGGTGTGATACTCCACATCACCAAGTGGAGCCTTCTCTCGACCTTGAATATCTTGTAGCACAATTTTTGGAGGAGACAAGACTTTGCCATGAGGAATGAGAGAGAATGAAGATCATTCATAATTCAAAATTTGAATCTCTTTATGACTCCCTTGAAACCATGGCAAGAGTAGTGGCTATGACACATGCACAAGTCATAAGCAATGATGAAAGCTACCATAAGGAGCTAAGTAGAAGCGGTAGAATTTTGGATTTAATTGATGATGACTACTCAGGTGAAGAGGAGAATCAAGAGTGGATCAATAATGAAGGGTCATAAGACAACACTTGTGACTCTTCACCCTTAGAGATTCAAATAATTTTGGCACCACCGTTCACCAAAGATCACATCTATGACGATCCTATGTGACCAAAAGCTCCTTCACCACTGCTAGTACCGTTCATTCAAGCTCATCAAGCAAATGAGATGGAGCCAAGTCAAGTTGAGCATGCAAGATCATTACTTCCATATATCGCTAAGCTTGAGTGTTCAAAAACAAGACCGATTTATTATGATGTATGTCATGTACTATGGGCGGAAGCCACTATTTGATGAGCTTTACCAATTTGTACGTGAATAAGCCTAAATATATAAATTATGGAGAGGAGTCTCGCACTAGCCAAGTTAGAGCCACCTTACCCAGAGCACCACCTTTGCTAACTCTAATAGGAGGCGAGAATGTCTAGCCTCCCAGGTACATATTCTTATATTGAATATTTAAATTTTGACAACATTGCTAATTTTGAGTGTGGGAGTGAAAATACTTGTTGGATAATTATTTGTTAGGTGTGACTTTGCTTGTGTATTGGTTGCCATGATTTTCTTTCCATAAGTTATGAATTTCTAAGAAATCATTTTTTTTCTTCGTGTTTTTCTTTTCATAGTTTGAATAAATTATGAGTATTGTTGAGATGAGATGACTTAGTATTGATAATGAGTGTAGTCATTTAATGTTCCCTTAGGTATTTTAAAATGTAATTTATTGAGATAATCTGTGTACTTGACTCGCATTAATTGAAGCTTATTCTTGATTTTATACATTTGAGCACAATAATCATGATCACTTGACTCTTTAAACTTTTAGAGAAATTGTGTATTAGGTAGGCATTGATATCCCATAAACTCTAGAACCCATTTGAGTGAAGCTTAAGACGAAATTTTATGCTAGGTGCCACCAGAGAAATGATTTAGGCCATCTTTAGACTGTTTGAGATTTTCAAGCTAACATTGATATATTATTACCCTAATATATCCACTTTGAGCCTATTTGTACCATTCGTTTTTTACCACACTTTAGCCAAACTAAAATAATGACCACAAACCCTTAGTCTTAAAACATGTTGATTGTTTTAAAAAGTTAATTTGTACTATATTTATGTTGAGAGGAAGGGTGGTATTATGAAGTATTGAAATAAAAAAGCAAAAAAAAAAAAAAAAAGCTAAAAAAAAGAAATAATTTGGTGAAAATTTTGTGTCCTTACCCTCTATTTTATTTTTCAACATTGAGGACAATGTTGATTTTGAGTTTAGGGGAGAGGTTTTTTATTTTCATCCTTTTGTCTTATTTTATATCATTCGTTCCAAAAACAAAATCAATAAGTGTTTGCTAGAGTGTTGATAGAAGAGAAATTTAGTTGAAAAGAAATGTAGGAGTACTATTTAGTGCACTAATGAATAACTCTACAAAGGTTCTAGATTAATATGCTTAAGGGTAATTTAAACCTCAATTTTTTCCGAAATTACCTTACCTTTGCCCAAGCCGACATTACAAGCTTAATAAAAGACTTTTTGATCTTTGATGACTTACTAACATACATTAGTGGAAAGTGATATGAAAAATGGGTATATGATAGTTCTAAATTGCATCGTATAGAGATGTTTCATTATCTACCAAAACACACAAGTCTATATGAAGTTCATTTTATTAAGTGATATTGATTTTGTACACACTTACACATTAAGAGTCTTGAGTGGAGTTAAATTAATACTTGAATTTAAAAATCTAGAAAATCTCAATATTTGCATTTCCTTTGAGCTTATAACATTTTGTTGTTTTGGAGATACTTACACGGTTTTTAATTCGATATAAAACTCACACTTTGTCGTTTATATCTTTAGTACTTGATCTGTGTTTTGCTTTTCTTTTTCTTATTTTGTTTTTCTTAAGGACAAGAAATTGTTTGAGTTTAGCAATATTTGATGAGTGATTAGTTCACTTACAAATCAACTATCATTCAGCTCAAATAATTAGAAGATCTCAAGCATTTTTGTTCGTTTGATGTGTTTTTAGCTAGTTTATATAGTTCTTATAAATAAATGAGAATCAAGATTAATTAAAACCAAATATAGGTATTTCGACCCTTTTTGAGGAAATTTGAATCCAATAGAAGCACATCGCAACGAAAATTAGACAAAACAGAGCTAAAACGGTGAAACAGCGCTCCTAGGAAGAAAAGCTGTTGTGCTGAGTTCCAGAATCGAGAGCACTGCGGTGCTAGTGCTGCCTAGAAAACAGACTTCCAGAGCCTAGAGTACTGCAGCGCTTGCCAGAGAGTACCACGGTGCTACCCTATGTCCTGAAACACATTTTTAGCGAGTTTTTAGGCCAATCTCGACCATTGATGCCACCTGATCGAGTGGTTGATATTTTACCTGGCCTAAGTCACCAATATACACTTAAGCCTCCATTTTAGTGTGGAGAGTTGTAGAGAAAACACAAACTTGAGAGCTCAAAAATCATAGAGAAGGAAGAGCTTGGAGCTTGAAATTTGGATAGGAATCTCGAGAGAATTGCTTGAAGAATTGAACTTTGAAGTTCTACCTCCATAAAAGAGTGTTTTTTATCCTCTTTTTTACCCTAGTCTCATTTGAATTTTGTCTTATGCTTGATTATTGAGTATGCTTGGATATATAAAATTCTTATTGAGATTAGTGTTGGATTCTCTCATGTTGAATCAATTGTTATATGACTGAGGCATAATGTAACATAAACTTTGATTCTATGCCCTGATTTCTAATATGTTCTTTGGTATTGTTCTTGAATTTATTTATGATATTCCATGCTTAATGCTTCTCAACTAATTAGCTACTAGTTGGATAATTTGGTTTCTAGAATTTGTCACTTGAGAAAGGGAATTTTAGAAACAACTATTGAACATGATTCTTTTGAAGCTATGATTAAAGAATCATTGAACATAATGAATTCTTAATTTTTATGTTCAGAATAGAGATATTAGAACCAAGATTTTAGGAGTGATTTAACTCGGTACTCGAGAGAGGGAGTAAAAATACTTTTAGGTTCTTGGCTTATAAACTAGGAATAATGAGTAGAATGCAATTGGTGATAAAAAGACATAGTTGATAGTTAGGTCAATTCAATCCCCTAATACATTTGTGCATAGAGTTTCCATATTTTATTTTTATATTTATATTTATCTTTTTATTTATTTAACTTATAAATTCATTTAGTTTGGTCACCTAGATAAAGTTAAGTCATGATAATTCCGGTACTTAACGATAATTTAATACCTAATTTCTCATGGGATCGACAACTTTCTTATCACTTTATTATTTATGTATCACCCGTGCACTTGCGGTTATTTTACGTGTATGCATTTAGCGTAACACTCCTTTTGTAGTCGAACTCAATTATTCAATTTAAACTTAAATCAGTCCAATCCAATAATAGTGTAACCATTGACACAAGGCTTGTTAATTAATTAATAAGTCATGGGAGAAGTATAGTTGAAAGTACATTTGAAATATTAATAAGCTTGTTAATTAATAATTAATTAATAAGCTTGTTAATTAATAAGTCCAGATAATTAATAAGCTTGTTAATTATTTAATTTCAGAATCCATTCCACTAAAATATTGAAAGTACATTTCAACTGTCCATGACTACCTTTGGAGTAATATGCTATGCCATAATGATTCTTTACTAATTATCCATTTGTACATCATAAAAACATAAATGTATATTTCTTGGTTCTTATTTATTTCTCTAAATGATCATCAGTCAACATCTTACTGATAATATCAGTATTGACACACTTAAGCCTAAGACTTATGATCATGTATCGAAATCCGCTAAGAGATATTATTTCACCAAATTCTATATTGTAACTGTAATAATATAATTTAACAAATACTTTTTACAAAATAGAATAGAATATTGACCTCGATTGATCTCACTCATTTGGAATTCAAATAAAATCATACTTGAGAATACATAATCACAGCTAACTACTACAAAAAAACATAGATTTAACGATTTGGATTTAAAGGCAGTTTAAAGCGAACCACCATTAAAGTAGGCTGGATAGCCTTTCTCGGTAGTTTCGGTTCAACCGCTGAGAAATGCCTTATTTTTTCTAAAACATTTTCTTGGCGGTTTGTTAATTTTAAACATTTTCTCGGTGGTCGGACGGCCGAGAAAATAAATAAAACAGCTTTAATGATGATTCTAACATACTCTTCTTCCCCTCATTCTTCTAGCTGCCAAAAGCCTCCCTCTTCACCTCCTTTGCATATGGCATCTCCTATTCTAGCTAGCTTTGTCGCCAAAATCACTCCCATTTAGTTCAAATCATTTCATTTGACTTGGTAAGCTTCATATTCTTGAATTTTTTAACATTTGTTAGAATTTTAATAGTTTTTATTAACCTAAAATTTGTTTAGAAACTTTTACGATTAATAGGTGCAATTCCCGATTAATGTGTAATATTATTATTTTTGTGTATTTTTTGGTTGTTTTAGGTTCTAATTTGAACGGGAATATCAATTTCAGCGTCAAATACCTATTATTGTTGACAAGTTTCAAGACATGACTATAGATTTGACAAGTTCCATCTTGTGGAACTACCGTTAAAGGCCAACAGATAGGACCTTTTAACGGTGTTTGTGACCATCGTTGATGGTCCTCAGTGGGTGACTAATTACGGTAGTTCCTACAGAACCACCGTAATTAGTAGTTCTTTAATGACAGTTAATAACCGCCATTAAAGTTGCCATTTTTTAACGGCGTTCGCATTAACGGCAGTTAAAAACTACCATTAAACTCTTAATTATGGCTGTTTTTAATGGTAGTTTTTAACTGCCGAGAATAACTATTTTGTAGTAGTGAACTCAAGATTAAGAAAGTAAATCTAATCATTGCCTATAAAATTCTTTTCTATTTACATTCGTCTTATGAATTTCATTTATAACTCAACTCAGCGTAAGTCTTATTACACCAGTTGACTTTAATTGACTAGGACAAGTTAAATTTTTCCAAAATCTGCTACAATATAAATAAACTGCCCAACCTTATTTATATTGCTATGAACTACAATTAATTAATTTTAACTAACTTGTATCCATGTCTTCTATGAATCTACATCATATCACAAAGATACATATTTATACAATTAAATAACATTATGCATAAATAATTACTGAATAATACTTTATTTTATTAGGCGTGTCTACAGTAGGAGCGTCCCTACGTAAGGCCCTGTCTATATACCGTTTGATGGGAATCTGTGTATAAACAGATTCCCCACAGATTCCCATCAAACGGTATATAAACAGGGGCCTTACGTAGGGGCGCCCCTACTATAGCCGCATCCTATTTTATTAAGATTAAAATATTTTACATAAAAGTCAACTACTTTAATATGAGCGTCTCCAACTAATTCCAACAATAATGTAACTAAATCTCGATAACACTGAGAACATGTCTCAAAACACCGTTCCTGAAGTCCGATTCTCAAGTTTCCAAATCCTGTTTTAGGAAGTTTACTAAGACCTAAACCATACGAATTATTCAAAATTTCTTTTGGAAATCGAACATTTTAAAAAATAAAACTAAAGAAAAAGAATCTTGATTTTTTATGGGAAATTATAAAATTATCAACATCAAAGAATAGTTATTCGATCCAAGTGGACTTCATAGGCAGATAAACAACAGATTTGGACTGTAGGATTAATTTGTATTAAAAAAATAAAACTAAATAAAAAAAATCTTGATTCTTTTATGGGAACTTATAAAATTATCAACATCAAAGAATAGTTATTCGATCCAAGTGGACTTCATAGAGAGATAAACAACAGACTTGGACTGTAGGATTAATTTGGATCGAAATGACTTTTCAATAACTCTTTTCTGGGACAACTTTTTTAAGACTATCATACAATTTATGATTGGTTGTCAAAATTTTTTTAACAGAAGAGATAATAATTTTTATTGTTTATTGCAAATTAATTGCCAATTTTTTTTTACTTCACTCAAAATAAATGCTCATGTCTTTTGTCGCTAAATGACACATTTTATATCAATTTTTATATCGAGTATTTGAGATATCCATATATTCGTTTTTCGATTATAGCTATATATAAACTTTTAAAAGGAGTATATTTGATATAAATATATCCGACCTCGATTCAAATTGTTTGACCAAAGTCGAGATCATGTTGAAAGGTGGGGATATGAGAAAGAGGAAAGTATCATAGAAATAATTTTTAGATCTACAGTAGGGGCGTTCCTACGTAGGGTCATGTCTATACACCGTTTGATGAGAATCTGTGTATAAACAGATTCCCTACAGATTCCCATCAAACGGTGTTTAAGGAAGGACCTTACATAGCGGCGTCCCTACTGTAACCCCCTTTAATTTTTATTCTTCATTAAAAGAAGGGGGCCCTTTTCGTAAATGAGTTATATGTAAATTGTTCAATTTTTACCATGAGCTTTAAAATAGGGTCAAAGACAATAATTACCCAGACAATAATTCCTCAAAGAAGTACAACAAAAGGTTGGAAATGGATTCAACCTAGAATATGTCTCGTTGAAACTTACTTGGACTAAGGATGTTCAAAAGAACTGCTGGATCAAGAAAACTGCACAAACTGGACCAAACCACACTAAACCATGTGGTTTTTCTCCTTTTGCAGTTGGTTATGGTTTATGAGAATGCCAAATTGGTTGGTTCAGTTCGATTTGTGATTCTAAGAATTAACTCCACGGTTTAATCTAAATTGGTCGAGACCATTATACTATTGGCTTTTTATTTTTTATTTTTTATTTATATTTTTTAAGTTGGGTTTCTAATACTTTTAGGGAAAAAGACACCTAAAACTACGTTTTGATAAATAATACTAAGAATATTATGTTCAAACTTTTACTTATTTTTGTACTACCTTTTTTTAGAAAAATAACAAATTCTTTCTAAGAAAGACCACATAACGTCTTAGAATTTCTATTTTTACTTGTTTCTTTTTGTTACTAGTCTACTTGTAGCTGATTACTCTTAAAATTAATTACCAATTTATTATTAGAAATGGTAAACTAATTGATTTTTGGAAATTATAAGCCAAATTGGTTACTAAAAATCAATAACCAGATTGGTTTCCACTATAAATATCATAATCATTTAGTTAATAAAAACTGAAAACCAAATAAGTTTCTATCATAAATAATAGAACTATTTAGTTAATTCAATTATTGATTACTAGAAACTAATTTAGTTATTAGAAACTAGTTGCCAAAATCTAAAAACCAATATATATTTATGTTGCTTTTACTTTAAAAATATAATTACTTAATTCGAGAACTTAATCATGAGTGTCCTTGTTTAATGTCTACTCAATTCTTGCTACAGAGCATTTTGTAAAAAAAGAAATCACAATAGCTTTCAAGAAACTTTAATTGTAACCTGTGATTTGAAAAAAAAACCACAATAGTTTCTAGGAAACTTTCGTGGTTTCTTATGATTTATTTAGGTACATAGCATTCTGCTAGATAGTTTCCTGTGATTTATTTAGCTACAGGACATTCTACAAAAAGAAAATCACAATAGTTTCTCAGAAGTGTTCATGGTTTCATGTGATTTACTTATGTATAGGACATTCGGCTAAAAGAAACTAAACTAGTTTGCAACCAACATTTGTGCTTTCCTGTGATTTATTTACGTACAGGACTTTCAGTTAAAAGAAACCAAACTAATTTCCAAGAAACCATAAATAATTTACTTACTTACAGAATATTGTACTAATAGGAAACCTTTGTGGTTTCCTGTAAAAAAAAAAAAAGATGACTTATTTACTACAATACCACCGCATTTTCTAGCTTCCTAAGTATTTAGAAAAATGCCATAAAAATATCGTACGAATATTTATTATTTTTAAAAAGTCATAAATTTGGTAATATTTTTTGAAAAATAGGTATAAGTGTCCAAAACCCATTTTTTTTTTACCTACAAAACAAATTACAAAAATTCAGCGGGTCAGTTTTTTTTCTAATTCTTAAGCCGTTTTTTTATAAAAACATCACTTTTAAAAATATTTTAAGAAAAATACCATTTTTAAAAATGGTTACTAATTTATAATGTTTGAAAATTGGTTACCGGTTACCAACTATCAGTTATATACTAATTATAAATACTTTTAGTTACTAGTTACTAGTTACTAATACTGAAAAACTGGTTACTGGTTACTAGCTACTATTTTAAAAAATAATATTTTTCTAAGAACTTTTTAAAGAGTAACATTTTTCTAAAAAAAACAATACCAAATCTAGAAAAAACTGAGCTCACAATAAATTTTCAATTCTTTTCTAAAATGTCCACAGCCTAATTTTCTCTTGAGTATTTATAAGAAATCAACTTTTTTAAGATCGATTTAAAAAATGACCATTTTTTACCTCTATTTAATAAATGACGTTTTGTAATTTTATTTTGATAAATGACCTTTTTTCGGTGGATCTACTTTCTATAAAGTAAATTAATTTTGAAAAATCAAATCAATTTGTTAAAAATAAATCAATACATTTTGATATATTAAACATGAAAAATAGCTGCTTTTAAATAATTTTCAAAATTCGGTCGTTATTTAACAGTGTTTGAATAACGACCATTTTGCAAACCCTGATCCAAAATTCGGCAATTTGGCCCTTTTCTCTTTTAAGTTCTTCTACACCATTTAGCCAAACTTAACTTACCCTATAAGGGCTTCTTTCAAAGTTATAGTCCCAAAGTACCAAAAATTGAAAATCTCGAATGAGCCAAAATTTTAAAAATTTAGAATTGATTTAGAAAAATATCACTTTTTAAAAGGTTGTTTAAACAGATAATACTTTTTAAAAATATTTAGAAACATATCACTTTGTTTTTCAAAATTGGTATTTTTCTATGGTACTTGTGGTAACAGTTAGGTTACTTAAGATTGCAAATCTAGTTACTTGAGGTAACCAGTCTAATTAATTAAGATAACTTAATTGGTACATCAAGTATCTTATCGACTAATAAAAAATAGTATTTTTCTAAATAGTTTGAAAAATGGTATGTTTTTAATTAAAATCCGGAGTTTTTCAAACAATTTCAAAATCCGGGCCTTCAATTTGTTTTTGAAAAATTACCATAAAAAATCAGAATGTTCTCCACATTATTTCTTCCATAGCCCACGATATCTCTTGCTGAACCCAACAGCCCAACTAACTAATAACACTAGGTTTTCATCTCCATGATTATTTCAATCCTTCATTATTCTCTGTCTTGGACAAAAATCTCATACGAAAACTTCTTGACTAAAAGAAAAGAAAGGGGAAATTAGACATTATATGGTAATTTAGAAAAAAAAATTGAAAAATACGGTGGTTTAAGTTTTTTTAAGGTGCGGTACGGTTTTTATTAGATAAATACTATTTTTTAAAAACTATTTAGAAAATGCCATTTTTTAAAATAGTTTCTGGTAACCAGTTTCTGGCAATTAAAGGTATTTATAACTGGTATATAACTGGTAACTAGTAACCAGTAACAAGTTTCTAGAAACCAATAACCAGTAATTATTTTAAAAAATAGTATTTTTCTAAATATTTTTAAAAAAGTGATGTTTTTCTAATAAAAATCGTACAAAAGTTTGAAAAAAGCCTGAGTTCCCTATTTTTGTAATTCTTTTAGTTTTTTATATGTAAAAGTGATAAAAACCCAAAAAAACATATTCGAATATTACAATATCAACGATAACGATAATTGGGCATAAAAGACGATTTATACCTATTTTTTCCCTTTTTCTTCATAAAGATGAGGAGAAGCAATATTTAGATGGGGAATTCTAGAATAGGAGAGGTAAAATCTCTCCCACCAGTAGGAAGACTATTCTAATTGATTTTATTGGTTAAAAATGAATGATTACAATATTTGTTGCGGTCTTTACGGACTCTACCTACTTTATTTTTAGTCTCAAGAGAGAGAAATGTCTCATCTTTCTTTAATCCACCTCTCCATATTTCCTTATTTTCTCTTAGAAACTCTATATGACTCCTCAAATATGGAGTAAACCACCATTGTTGAAAAAGGTAAAAAGAAAAAAAAAAAAATCCTTCAAAATGAAGGCAAATAAAATCTTCGACCAAACTGTTATCCTCACAATCAAAACCTCATAAACAACACTATTAAAAATTTCCCATATAACACTAGAAACAAACATCGCATTTTAGCATTGAAATATTTCATAATCCAGTTTTGAAAATAATTATAATTATTTGTATAATTTCTTTGACTCATGAAATTACATTAAACAAGAATTAACCGGCCCTGGCCCAAAAAATTAGCTTTTGAGATTTCCCTCATTTGAGAAGTAAGTGGAGCCTAGAATAGAAAATTTGGGATTTTGCTATCCATTATATATATGCCCAAATCAGAAGATCTCTAAATGGTAGACAAAAAATTATCATATTGAAATAGCAAGATTAATTATGTTGAGACTGAAATAGCAAGAATATTTATGGTAAAAACATGATTCGTGCTTTTGTCCTTCTAGTCTCAGATATGCAATAGGCGAAGCAAAGCAAGGCATTCTTATTCCTATTTTCCTCATTTTCCTCATTTTTGTTTTGTTTCTTATTTTATTATTATTTTTAAGCCCAACAAAGAGATGGATGAAAATTCGGTGAGATATACATTATTATTATATAGAAAAGAAGAATGAGAGAGATAGAGTAGCAATGGTCACTGGGAAAAGCTTCAGGTCGTGGTGGAGAGGAAAAAAAGAAAATTAGAAAGAAAAGAAAAAAGTATACAATAGTGGTGGACATATTTTAGTGTTCTAAGGTGTAATTCCTATTATTTAGGACTACTAGTTTTACAACCATTGGATTAAATCAAATGACTTAGATAATCCTCCTATAGATAGGAGGGATTTTACTCCCTCTTACACTAGAATCCCCCATAAATGGATATATTTAGATAATATAAATTTATATGTATTATGTTAATGAGTTCCTATTAGAGGTGACAAAATGGGCGGAGCAGGCCAGCCCAGCCCGCCCAAACTGGGCTTGAGGGGGCTAATGGGCCGGATTGAGCCGACCGATAAAGAAAAAAAATAGGGCCAGGCCCGTTGGCACGGCGGGCTTTTTGATGGGCCGATCCTGGGCCGGACCAGGCCCAAGGCAAGCCTAAACGAGCTGGCCCTTTTTTTTCACCTTTTAGATTTTCGTAAATTTTTTTAATATGTTAAATTTGAACTTTTTAATCGAAATTTTTTTTTGAAAAAAAGTCTAACATAAACTAAATATGTTGTGTTTTTTTGGTTAAAAAATTAATATCAATAAGATGTCTCATATAAGTTGAAATTGAATAGTTGATTAAAAAAGTTTAAAAACAATACTATTAAGAAAATTATTTAGAAATTATAATTATAATAAAAATGTTAAAAAAATAAAGAAACAAATAAATTTGAAATATTGAAATTTTAATTTATTGATGATTATTTATTACAATTCAAATTATTAATTAGAAATACTAGTATATCGTTAATTATGAGTTTATGACTCATCATCATCGTTCATGTACAAGTTATTGAAATTTTCGGCTAATTCTTCATTGCAAATACGAATAGTTTATTGATTTTGCTTGGCCGCTTATTCCCCATCTTTAACATATGCTGGCCAAAAAAGTTCTTCGCTCATTTACTATCATCCCAGTCGTGCTAAAAGCAGACTCTGAAGAAATCGTAGACACCGGAATAGTTAATAGTCACGGGCTAATTGTGAAAGTACCAGAAATCTTGATTGACGACTTTGCCACCATTCCAAAATTTTGAAGTTCTCATCATCGGGGTCTACGTCAGAATCTTGCTCAATATACTGGCTAAGCTCAGAGGATTGCGGTCGATTCGTTGGTGGTAATGGTTGACTTGAACTTGATGATGTTAATGTTGAACCACGATTACGCCCTTGAGAACGTGAATCTACCATACTCCAAAAAGACTTATTCTTTGATTGTTCTTCAGTTTATTGTAGAGCGTGTTATTCTTGACTATATGTTCTGCCAAACTTAGCCTCATATATACTATACAATTTAAAAAACTTGTCACGAGTATTTGTATATTCAGAACTATAATCTATCTCAAAACATGTAGTAATGTAGCTAATTAAATCAGAAAGACCATTTAATTTTCCCCTAGGATCTAAAATAAAAGCAAATGAATATAATAAAGGAATTGGAAACCAATATTTCAAAAATATTTCTTGCATACGTATTATAATTGGTTCAAATATAGGGTTACATCTTTCTTTAAAAAGCATTTCGGCAATAAAAAAGATATGAAGTAAAATAATTAGAGAAGTAGGATAAAAAATGCCAGATAAGGCAACAGTAGCTTCATAAAAAACGTTTAAAAAATGTACAATTTTTTCACAAATAAACCAATCTTCATCTTTCAATACTAATGAAGCCATTTTTGAATTGTAAAACATAGTAATTAGAATTTTATATGGTAATGTATTTTTCAACATCAAATAAGTGGAATTCCATCTTACAGGTATGTCAACTTGGAATTTTCTTGATTTTAACATTTGGACTATACAATATCTATTAAATTCAGCAATTTAAGGATTAGAAGCATGAATGTAAGCAATAACAGATCAAATATTTTTAATATATACACTAATTACATCCATACTTGATTTGATTATAAGGTTGATGATATGACATGCACAACGTTGATGCAGTAAGAATCCTCTAGTGTATGAACTTACCAAATTTCTAAGTAATCTTATGGTCTTTGTGTTTGCAGTACTATTATCTAAAGTGATAGAGATAATGTGGTTCACTATGCCATATTCTTCAACAACATTTAAAATTCTATCTCTAATAATTTCAGCAGTATGTTTATTATCAACGACTCTAAATCCAATTATTCTTTTTTGTATTATCCATTTTGAATCTAAATAATGTGCAACTACGCTTAAATGATCTTGTTTGGAATTAGAACCCCAAATATCAGATGTCAATGCAATACAAAAGCTGTATGAAGTTAATTCAGATAATAATTCTTTACACACATTTTTATAAACTTTAATCAAATCACTCCTAGTAGTATTTCTAGGATAATACAATCTTCATAACTATTACAATCACCAAATCCTAGTGGTAAATCCTTTATAGAAATTAAACGTGCTAGAAATTCTCTAACTACTAAAGGATTATAATTCCAAGAACTTACTGAACCATCTTTGCTGAATTGAAGTGTTGATTGAGTGGGCTCCTGTCTCCTTTGTGTTTTTTGACACATGCTTTACTATGTCTATTCAGGTGAGCGGTCTCGCTAAATAGTTTAGCAATTAATAATTTCTTACAGTATTTATATCTCCCCATTTTCGTCTTCTTACCATTGGCCTCATCTTTGAATTCCATATCGAAATGATCCCACACATTGGAAGTTGTCCTTGCACGCTTGGAGATCGTGCTTGCACTCGGCGAACAACTATCTCGAAATTGTGAACAACTTCCACTATTATTTAGATTTGTTTGAATTTCGGAGACTTGGTCACCCTCTTCAGCTATGCGAATTTGATCATCATCCATTTCCAAATCAATAGAGATATTTTTTGACATATCCATATCCTTTATTTAAACATATTATTAATATGTTACTCAATTACTTTGAATTCATAATTTAGAATTATAATAAACATATTACTAAATTAATTAATTTGAACATATAATACTAAACTTTCTACCAACTTAATTGTAAACAACTAAAAATTAAAAATTAATTGAAATTAAAAATATAATATTCTAATAAACTTTCTACTAACTTATAAACAACTAAATACAAATTATAAATTAATTAAAATTAAACATATATAATAAACTTTCTACTAACTTAATTGTACACTACTACAAATTACAAATTAATTGAAATTAAAAATATAATATTCTAATAAACTTTCTACTAACTTAAAAACAACCAACTAAAAATTACAAATTAATTGAAATTAAAAATATATAATAAACTTTCTACTAACATAATTGTAAACTACTACAAATTACAAATTAATTGAAATTAAAAATATAATATTCTAATAAACTTTCTACAAACTATAAACTAATGAACCACTATCTTAATTCTAAACAATTACAAATGAATTGAAATTAAAAACAAAGTATTGTAGAACTACTAGTACTAACTAGTAACTACAAACTACTAACTATTATACTACTAATAATCGTAAACAACTAAATATACTATAAATTAAAGAAATTAAAAAAATAAGTGTGATAAATAAATTGAATCGTACCTTGAATTAAGTTTTATGAAGTGTGAAGAGTTTCGAAACTATAAAATATAATTACTAATAATAAGTAAATAGTAATTAGATAGGAGAGAAAAAGATAAAATTGAGAATATAATTAGAGATTTAGAGAGAAAAAATGAGAGAATAAGAGAGTATTTGAAAATTATAAGTGTGAAAAAAGAGTGGAGAGTGTAGGGTATTTATAGTATAAGAAAATATTTTTTCTAAAAAAAATAGATTAAACTTTAAAATGAAAACAAAATAGTTTAAACTTTAAAACGACAAAAATAAAAAATTATAAGACCCAACGGTAATTTACATTACCGTTGGAAATTCAAGAAACAAGGGCCCAGAAAAAAAAAAAATGAAGATCGGGGCCCCAAAAAAAACACAGGTCGGGTCGGACCGCGAATCCCAGGCCTAGCTTGAGCCCTAAAATCAACGAGTCAGCCCGTCAGGTCCGGCCCGAATTGCAAGGTCTAGTTCCTATAATTAGAATTATAGAGCATGTTTCTTAAAGTTATTTAAATAATTTTTTATTTTTTTAATCAAAAAAGATTGAAATACTTTTCAAAAATATGTTTGGTAAAACTACTTTGTTTTTATTTTTTTAATTTGGAAACATAATTTCTAAGATTTTGAAAACAAAATTTTTATAAATAATTTTTTAGAAAGGCTAGTATCAAAATTCAAAAATATTTAGACTTGCCTCACTATTTCTTTCAATATTTTCTCTTTCATCACTATCTTTCCTGTCAATAACCTCTAGTGCTTTTGTAAAAGTGGTATTTTTTTAAAAGTGGTATTTTTTAAATAATAAAAATTTTATAAATGGTATTTTTTAGAATAAAACTACGAAAAATAGTTAAACACATATTTTCTTTACCTTTGTGGAAAAATATACGTCAAAAGTCACAATTTCTATGACAAAGTGTCAAATAACTGAGTGTGATTGTTAAAAATATATTTTCCTTCCAGTTTTGTGTCAAATGTAAACTTATTTCTCATGTATTACACATATATTTGTGACAGTAATACAAAATGTATGACCATCTGTCACAAATTTATAGTCAGATTTTGTGTAATCATCTATTACAAAAGGTAGTCACAATATGTTTTTTTTTTTGTTAATAATATTGTGATTAAAAATAGTCAGAATTTATATAATTATTTGTCACAATTTTTATGATACATTGTCCGAGTTTGTTTTCTATTGTTACTAACTTCGTAATTATAAGTACTCACGAATTTGTGATTCATGTCATAGTGTGTTTTACATGGTTATGAATATTGCAAGATCCTCTCACATAATTTGTTGGCGAGACTACAAGTATTTTGGTTACTAATGGAGTAACCTATGTCAGTTTGATAGAAATTGTGTTTGATACTCTTAAGTTGAGACCTAACTAAACAACATACCATAGAGATAAAATATGTTGTTGATGAGAGACTTGATCTTATTAGGATTACAAATGACCGTTCTGTTAGAGTTTACTTGGAGCTAAAGAAGATGAAGTTGACAAGACCAAGTTTGCTCTCTGTATAGATATAATCTAGGAGCTAATGACAATATAAGGTATATTTATGCCACCAGTTCAAACTCAGCCCCTTCGTCAGTCGATTCCAGCTCAAGAGAAGCCACCTATTCCCGTTAAGATTGCTAGCACATAACGACGTGCACAAAAAAATTAATCTTCCCTTGTTTATCTTCAGACTCCCACAAGAAACTCCAGCACTGTAAAAAAGATACAAAAATTACATTTAAAATAACAGGATATGTACAACCTTTAAAACAACTGATGTCGTTATTACACAACAAAGTAAAACCTTCCTATTCCTATCCTAGTTTAACCAAGTATAGTGGTAGTAAAGATCAATCCAATGAGGAAATAATCTAACTAATAAACTATTAATCCTATGGTTATATGTTTTTTTTTTTTTTTGAGAAAAACAAAAAAGCTTCATGCAAACAGTAAATATAATCACAATACAGCTCAAGATATCATTAACGAAAAACTTATCAAAGGCTTCCCCAATACTTAATTGTGCCAAAGTGTGCACTACCTAATTGCTCTCACGAGCCATGTATCCGCAAGAAGCCACACGATAGTTCAATAACAAAACTAGATATCGCCTATTATGATATCCTCTAAAAACAAACCACAAATAGAGTTTACAACTGTAATAGCATTTTGGCAGTCACTTTCAAGCATGTGGATCACGTAGCCCTTGTCTTTACACCAGGATAAATCTTCCTTCATGGCTATTAATTTAGCTACATATGTGCTTTGAGTAAGGCACAATCGTTTAGACAATACATCAACCACGATCCCATTACTATCTCTGAGGACTCCACCAATACTGATGCAGTTTGTCCTCAAATTAATTGCTGCATCCACATTCAGTTTGAGTTTACCTACAGGCAGACATTTCCATTTGGCTCGATCTTGATGGCTTCTCGGAGATAGGGTGACTTTCGTCAACCAAGCTTGCTGAAATTCATAAAGAAAACAGCCCACCGTCTCTATTACTTCATTTGGTGAACATCTCTTTGATCCATACATGACTCTGTTTCGTTCATTCCATAGGTTTCAAAGCATCACGGTAAATGCCTCGAAATCATCCTAAGATACATCAACAAAAACACGGAGTAAAAGCTCTTTGTGATGAAACTTCTTATATTTAGACACCAAGTGAGACCAAAAACTCTCCTCCCACCAACTAGAGGAAAACAGACAGTGAAACAGATCATGTGTGACTGTCTCTTCTGTCACGCCGCACTGGGAGCAGCTCGGGGAACAGCGGATTCCTCGATGGCAGAGAACAACAGCGGCCAGAATAATTGCGTGAAAGGCCTACCAGAGAAAAAGCTTAATCTTCGGTGGTATGTTAAGCCTCTAAAGACCCTTCTACTAACCGGTGGATAGGTTAGGTTTCGAGGACGTCACCCTCTATGCGTGATTCATGGCGGCTTTGTACACTGACCGAACTGTGCAATGGCTATGTTTATCGAAGTGCCAACACAGTGATCTTCTATTTGGCAAAAGGTCAAAGGAATGTTGTGTTATACTTGAATATAAGGGATTGCAAAACCAAACACAAACCCTAAAACATTCATGTAAAACTGATAGGAAGGGATTCATTGACTATACCTGAGTCCATGATTGAATGCCGTAGTCTGGACGATGAACCGAAGGCGGAAGCGTAAGAAACTGACTGTAATCGCTAGAGGGTTTGATCTTCTGTAGCCTGAAAGCCTAATGTCACTCAGAT
>JXTC01000023.1:515892-526972 GCA_002914845.1 Trema orientale
GAAATATAATTTCCTAACATGTTGATGATTATATTGCAACCAACCTCCTAGAACACCTGCCTAATAAATTGTTCACTCCATCGTCTAGGCCACTCGAGAATGAAAGCTACAACATGCCAGTGGTCTGATAAATCATAGTCTGGAAAGATTGGTCTAAAAGTCAATAGTCTGGGAATCCACAGATCCTGAAAAATTCTTATCTTCTTGCCATCTCCAACTTGCCACCTTGCTCCGAACTTTAAGATTTCTTTACGCCTACAAATACTTCTCCATATGTAAGAAGGGCGTAAGCCTTCACCCACTTCCAAGAAAGAGCAATTCTTGAAATACTTGGACATCAAGGAATTGGGTTCATGAATAATGAGCCAAACTTGCTTGGCAAGGAGAGCTTGGTTGAAAATCTCGAGGTCCCTTTGTAGTGCATTCTTTTTGTTTCCGCACAACCTCCCCACCAAAATTTATAAGGGGGTTTTAATCTAAACTAAATCTACACCTATTAAAATTTTAAAATAAATAAAAAAGGAGGAGGTTTCAATGGTTACTGCTATACTTACCTATTGATGGTTACTGTTTTTTTAGCTGTTGGATGAAAATCTAACGGTTTTAATTACATTGGTAGTTGGGCAACAAAATTTATTGTAATTGATTGGCATTGATATTATAAAACTTTTTTAAAAAGTCAACTTAGTAGTACCTAATTTAAATAATAAATTTATTATTACACGCATTTTAATGATAGTTACTCATGGAAACGTAACTATTGAAACCTCCTCCAAATAAAAAAAGCAAGAATAAAATAAATAAGCTAAAAGTTCATTCATCACCACTAAACACTTCTCTAAATAAATTACCAAATATCACATCAATCAAATTCAAATTATTTCACTAGAGATAATAACAAGCTTTAGTATCTTTAATTTTCTTATAAATTTCATTATACAAAATAAGTTCTTCATCTAAATCCTACCAACTAGAAAATCTTGAACAACCTCTCTCAATTAATCTAATTAATGCATTAAGACTAGGAAAATATCCTAAACTAGGAAAGTCATCATCTCACAAACTTGGAATCCTTTAACCTAGATCATATCCTTCATCACAGCTAAACATAATTATGTAATCATATCGAACTATATATAATCATGCCACCATTATTAGAAACTAGACAGTTACTATTCTAATTCCTAACCATAGCAAAATATATTCACTATAAATTATCTAACCTGCCATCTAAGCAATAAATCATAAACACTATAATTATTAAGCACAAAGAATATAGAGAAATCTGAATAATTAATTGACATATAAGAAAACTTTGAAATAATCAATTACATTACATGTCTAGTGCTTTGAAATCACCCTTAACCCGAAAGAAACCTAAAATAGCATGTAAACAAAGATAAACAATAAAACATCATATTAGAACAAATAAACAAAAGAGATAATCGAAGGAGAAAGGAATAGAATAGCTGATAGATGTTAATAACGGCCTCCAAACTCTTCTTCTCCTATTGATTCTCTCGCCTCTAAGTATTTATGTGTATCTAGGTCTGATTGTTTCTGAGTGAGAGATTTTCTATTGTCAAAGTCGGCAAAAGTGCTTTAAAAAGCTAATTTCCCGATTTTTCTGGCACTGTGGTGCTAGAGTTTTAGAGCAGCGATGTCCAGAATCAGGTACTTTTATTTTTTTTCTCTTCTTCTTTGCTACCGTGGCGCTGGTTCATTGATGCTGCGTCACCAGCCAGGTTATGCTCAAATTTTCGCGATTCTGTGGTTCAGCACCGTTTTCACTTGGTTTCGTTGTTTCACCTTGTTTCAAGCCCGTTGTAGCTCATTTTCGATCCTTTACTTGCAAAACATAAAAATATTATTAAAAACCTGAGAATGACAAGAAAATTAACAAAGATAATGTAGAGGATTATATCAAATAATAACTCAATTATGCACCTATTATAATAAGAATTACGACTCCTAGTTACAAAATTTGTGCCAACCTTATAAAAGGAAGATAAGTATTCTTATTGGCCAAATAATAGCTTCGTGATAATTATCTAACACAAAGCTAATTTTACAATAAAAATAATTTTCTTTAATATTAATCATAATTGTATTGCCTACAGTCACATAATTCTTGACAGTCAATAAACAGTGACAATTCTAGAATTTACACGATTTGCGACGTGGTCTCATGCACATTTTTGCAAACCATTGCTACAAACTATCAACACACAAAGACAAAGGACTATTTGTGAAATCCATTACCCAGAAATACAATTTAATCAGACTCTTACCATTTTTATATTACCTACAGTCACATAATTCTTGACAGTCACAAAATTAAAATTGTGACAATCTCAGAATTGACATGATATGTGACATAGAATCACACACATATTTTTATAAACCATTGTTACTATCAACACATATAAAGACGGAGAACCATTTTTTAAACGAATTATGCAGAAACACATTTAATCATACGCTTACCATTTCTAAGATCCATAGCCATTACATAATGAAACAATACAACAAATACAGTGACAAAAAAAATTTCTAACTTCATACCCACCTACAGTAGTTGTGACTTTAAATAAAAAAAAAAATCGATGTTTCTAACTTCGTGACTTAGGATTTGTAACATTAAAATCCATAAACACAAAAATACGGTCACAAAATTCCTCACCCAGTGGATACGTAATCATTAATAAAAAAACAAACAAACCCAACACAGTCAATAATTTTTTAAAATCTTGACTTTGTGACTTAGGGTCTTAACTTTGTGGCTCAGAATTCTCAAATAAACGAAAATTTATATAAGAAATTACCTTTTTCTCAGGCTATAGTTTTTCATCTTCTCTTTTACCTTCTTCGACATTTTTGTTGCCGCTACTGGTATAGATAAAAAGTATAGGTGAGATTTCGTTACCCTATACCTTGACTTTCTTTTTCTCTTTAACCTCGACGAGGTCCTCGGTTAAGCTAATTGCAGAGGAGTAGATTCCAAGTCTAAATCTTTGTTTGATTTTCTCTTTCTTGAAGTCCACCACGTTTTAGCCATTTCAACCTAGTTGGAGGAATAAATTTGAAAGATCCTCGGGAGGGTTTTGTAGCGATGAAAAGGAAGGGAATGGTTAGGTTGCCTGGGTGGTTTTTGGACATTTTTACAGGTTTTTTCCTGGTCCGAAATTGGGAGAGTAGAACTTGGTAGTTTCTCTTCTACTTTTCCCCGGTATGTTTTTGAAATTTTTTTTAAAAATTGAAAAATAGAGTTATAAAGCTCTCACAGGGACTAGTAAGTCATAGGGCACTTTCGACATACATTTTGTTGCCTGGAGAGTCTTTAGAATTGTCACTTTGAAAAACAGCACTAAAAAAGTCATTTTGTGCCAAAATGGCATTGTCCACATTGATTTCCCCAATGTCAAAGCTCCAGAAATCTCGACCAGACTAACATTATACTTTTAGTGTCTATCATATATTTTCACTTGTTTCTCAAGTATATGTAGGACATTCTAGATGATGTTGGTTCTAGAAATACGCAGCAACTACTACTTTTAAAATTTTTAAGGATCAAGATAATAAAATGTAAAAATTGAGCACCAAAATGATAGTTTTCAATAGTTTGAGAACTAAATAGAGGACTTGCTCTTTGAGTAATGCTAAGAATACACAAAAATTATACACAAAATTCATACATATTGACATGACATATATTTTAACTATCCATTTTTTTGTAAAGTAGAATCACACTATGTACATATATGGTTAAAATATATGTCATGTTAATGTATGTGTGAGTCTTGTGCGTAATTTATATATCCATAGTATTACTCATAATCTTTTAACGAATGGGTGCAGAATTATTTTGATATAGTCAAAGGGAAAGCATTTATAAAATTACAATGACTACTATTTATTTCAAATTATCAAAGACAAGTAGACAACTACAAGTTCTTAAACTTGTGGCTTTGAAGTTGTTTTTCCCCCTGAAATCGACTTTATACCAGAGAAAAAAAAAATCCATAACACTTTCAGTGTTTCTAAGAGTACTACTCAAAATCGACCTATAAACTGATAATAAAAGTAGCATACAAGTATTGATCCCTTCAACAACTTGTAAATTTTAGTTTTCTATACGATAACCACTACTAAAATGTAAGACGGAACTTATGAGGAAAGCAAGTAAATTTTACCCACGAGTAATAGCTTGTGTGGCCAGGACTCTGTTAGTAGAGCATGAGGTGTGGGTTCAAAACCCATCCTCCTCCTCACTAATTTGTAATAATGTATAAAAAATAAAAACAGGTAAACTTTCGAGCTCCTAATAATTTTGTTCTCCGAATCCGACGTTCTATATGAAAAAATAACTAAAAATAGTGCTAATTAGTTGGAATAGTGGGTGGAGTGGGGCTGCAGGAGAGAGATCGGGTCTCACACGCAAACTGATTCGATTGACTGTGGCCTTTGGTTTGGTATCTGGAGATAACATTGACTTTTGACTATTGCTTCAATTATCCAGCCGACGGAATAGAAAAGACACATAAAGTTTCTTGGAGAAAGATGTTTAGATGAGTTTAGTCTCTTGAAAATTCTGGCACAAAAAGAACCAATTCGCTTCCTGCGACATATATTACGTGAACTGAGCGAAAGAGAAGAGTTTTTCTTTGGCGTCGAAATGGCAGAATTCGTGGCGTCGAAATTGGCGGAAGCAGTTGTGTCCCAAGCAGCTCAAAGAATAACCGATCTGCTCTTTCATGAAGCCACTCCCTTGAGCAGCGTGAAGGATGATGTGCTGAGCTTGCGGACCGAATTGCGACGGATGCAGTGCTTCTTGAGAGACGCGGAAAAGAAGCAGGAACAAGACGAGCGGGTGCGGAACTGGGTCGCAGAAGTTCGAGATTTAGCTTGTGAAATTGAGGATGTCGTTGAGGTCTACATTCACAAGGTTCATTCGTCCTATATCAAAGCTTTTCATCTTCGTAAACTTCGGACCCAAATCAACTCCATCAAAGACAAGATCACAAGCCTCCGTGACAGTACGCAAACTTACCAAATCGAGTTCACTAGCAGCGGTGCTAGAGAAGGGATCAGATCTCTGAGGAGCTTGAGAAGATCGTATCCTGACGACGAGGAAGACATTGTTATCAGCTTGAAGGATACCACGGTGGCTCTGAAGGCGCAACTGATGACAGAGGAAGATCAGCGCCGCGTTGTTTCCATTGTGGGAATGGGAGGATTGGGTAAGACCACGCTTGCCAAGAAGGTATATAACGATGTTGATATAAAGAAACATTTTGATTGTTTTGCATGGGTCTTTATATCTCAACAATATTTGCCAAGAGAAGTTTTGTCAGATATCTTAATGCAAGTTGGTTTTCAATCTGATCAACATGAAGGATCAAATTTGGAGGAAGAGAAATACACAAAGGAGTCCCTAGAAGAAAGAAAAAGTAAAAGGGAGATTTTAAAAGGATTGGACCATCATGAGTTAGTTAATCTGATGAAAGTTGAGTTAGAAGATAAGCGCTATTTTATTGTTCTCGATGATATCTGGAGCATTGACGCTTGGTATAGCATTCAAAGTGCTTTTCCAAATGGAAAAGTGGGAAGCAAAGTTTTATTTACCACGCGCGTTGAGACAGTTGCGTTATCTACTAATCCTCATAGCCCTCCAATCAGGCCCCCACTTTTGACATCTGCAGAGAGCTGGACGCTTCTTCAGTGCAAAGTATTTCAAAGAGAATACTTTAGCGAGGAAGATTTTCCATCACAATTTGAAGCAATAGGAAAGGAGATGGTGGAAAAATGTGGAGGACTACCTCTTGCAATTGTCGTGCTTGGAGGCTTATTAAGAACTAAAAGTTCGTTCCATGAATGGGAAAAGTTGCGAAAACATGTAAAATCGCATGTCATTAGTAAACTCCAATTACAGCAACAATATCGAGTAGAAGATATCTTGGATTTGAGCTTCCAAGATCTGTCTTATTATTTGAAACCATGCTTTCTTTATTTGGGAAGCTTTCCTGAAGATAGCGAAATATCCAAAAGCAAGTTGATTCGACTTTGGATTGCAGAAGGTTTTGTTCCAACCGTGGGAAAAGAAGACGTAGAAGGGACAACAATGGAAGATATTGCTGAACAATATTTGGGAGAATTAATTGACCGATGCATGGTTCAAGTGAGCAAAAAGGACCATACAGGAAAAGGTGTCAAAACATGCCGGTTACATGACATAATGAGGGACTTTTGTATCTCTAAGGCAAAGAAAGAAAATTTCTTAGAGATGATGCAGCTGCAGGAGATGAACATGATGATGCCTACAACGGCTTCGATTCAGTACCCTACTACAGCTCATTCACGCCGAATCGCTGTTCACGCCAACCATGGACTTAATCGTCATGCACCTTGCATGGAACAAGTACATCCTCATCTCCGTTCTTTTCTATGCCATGGTCTTAATACTGATCAACATATATCTTTTCTAAGAACTAAGAACATTACACTTTTGAGAGTCTTGGAACTTGATTTGCTTGGGAAAGATATTGATGATGCTCAAAAACTTCCAAGTGAAATTGGTAATTTAATTCACTTGAGATACCTAACAGTAAGCGGCATTTGTACTTTAAAATTGCCTTACTCAATAGGAAACTTGCAGAATCTGAATACTCTTGATCTCCGAGGTATTCATTATGCTTTCCTCCCTTGGACAATATCGAAGTTGGGGCGTTTGAGACATTTACTATTCCCTGAAGGGTATTCAACCATCCATGGGACAATCAAAAGAAATCTTTTCAGAAATTCTACTGTGGCAAACCTTGAGACTTTGAAGGGCATACATGCTGAGGATTTGATCAGAGATAATGCAGTCCTGCCACTGACAAATATTCGAAATTTAGAAATAAAGAATTTCCGAAGTGATGAAGAAGTCAGGTTGGTCCTTGAGTCCCTCAGCACTCAATTAGATTGCCTTCGGTCTTTGAGAATGCAACTCATGACCTACAGCAACAATTTTGAATTTCCCAGTCTTAAATTGCTTTCCGAGTGCCGTGTTCTCTCTAGCCTCAGTTTGACTGGGGAGTTGTCACAATTAAATTTTTCGTTTCTGCCAAAAAGCCTCGCCAAATTGGCCTTGGAGCAGCTTTCGTTAGATAAAGAGAAATTAGCGATTTTGCAAAAGCTGCCCAACTTAAGAATTCTCCAAATAATGGATAACGCAGATACTATAAACTACAAATGGTTGTGCTCTGTTGATGGGTTTCCTAAGTTGGAGATTCTTACACTATGTGATTTGCTTGGATTAAAGGAGTGGAAAGTGGAGATAGGTGCAATGCCCATTCTCAAGATATTAAACATCCATCGTGTTGGTCTGAGGGTGTTTCCTCACGGGCTGAAATTTGTCTCCACCCTCCGCGAATTGAATATTAGTTCGATGCCCAAGAAATTCAGAGACAGGCTTATGGTAGATGAAGACGGACTTGAAGGGAAAGATTTCTACAAGGTACGCCACATTCCCTCCATCACATTCTCGAAAACGCGTATAAGATAGAGTTGGATCTTCAAGTCATTTCAACTACATTTTGCATAGTACTCTTCATAACAGCTTCCTTGAGGTAGCTGATCATTCATGTCATAGTAAATCCTCACTAATGTTTTTATTGTTCTGTGTACGTAGTTATATAAATTAGTGTATTGTCATGTTTATCCTATTATGCAATCCTGGACTTGTTATTATTAACATTGGCTTTGTTGGATTAAATACAACGTGAAAGTACAATAATTAATACTTCGTTTTACTCATCCGTGGTTTGATTTAGAAATGCAATTATAAGTGCTTCCAATTGCATATTCTAGCTTATATTAAGGGCTTTAACTCTCTAGTTAATCTGGGCGCTAACTTCATTGATTTGTTCTACTAAATTGGAGCCCTTATCATTTAGGAATAGTTTTGATTATAGTATTAAGACCATGTACTTAATTGCCGTTTCGAAACCGACTTTATTTTACACTAGAGAAAATCGATATTACTAAATAAAAATGCAATCATAAGAATTAATACTCTGCTTTTGGTCCTCTGTTTTACAGTACAAGTATAGAAGGAAATTCTCTTTTAGTGTATTCTTGTTAAGTGCTTGTTTTCCTTGAGTTCCAGATATCCCTAATATTCTTGTACGTCAGTCTAGTAAGTATGAATAGATTCCATAATGGGACCTGTAGTAGTCTGTACCCCTAATATTCTAATAATTTGTTTGTGCACATCAGCAATTTTTAAGAGAATTTTTTTTGCCTTCTCTCTACTTTCTGGTGGTGTTTTTATAATTACTTGCAAAAAAAAAAAAGATGGAGAGAAGAGTATACATTCAGTTTACTTTTCCTTTCTTTTTCAATCTTCTAGTTTTCTCTCTTTTATTCCTGTGGAACATGGTCTAATAAAAAGGAGACACAAAAACACAACAAAGTGCAGAAAGAATTTCAATAGAGAACTCTGTTAGTATTTTTATTAAACACATGGCACGTTTTTTTACGAGGGGAAAAAGAAATAAAGATGGTGTGAGTAATTTTAGAGATAGTTGTACTCTACCTCTTCTACTGGTTGCCCTTTCTTCCTCCTTTAGCTGCCTCATCGACGATATCAGTTCCTGCTTGATTTAGCAGTTATCTCGAAACAAGGATTAAAAAAAAGAAAAAAGAAAAAAGAAAAAAGAGCAGTATTGAATATATTATGCTAGACCATATTCTTGGATGGCAATGACAAAAAAGTACTGCCTTCTCTCTCTCCATATTCCTTTACGTCCTCCTAACTTTAGCGGTGGATCCCTTGTTATTGAGGAAAAGTCATATTGTGGTCACCCCACACCAATTAGCACTATTTATATGTTTTTTAATTACATGGAGCGTTACTAGGAGAATGAGTTATTAGGAACTCGAAAATTACCGTCCAAACTTCACTTCGTGTAACTACAAAGTGGACAGTTACTTTTTATGTATACCGGTTTAGAATTTAGATATCACTTCCCCCGGAAATGGTGAAAATGCATGCTAATCTATTATGCCGAGACTCAACTTCATGGCAAAAGACAAAAGCAAAACCGCCAACATTGTGTCAAGCATCCTTAAAATTGCGCGTGCCTATTCCACATCCAAATCAATGGATACTTTTGATTTATGTTGCTTTTCATTTAAAAAAAGGAAAAAAAAAAATTACAACATCAACAATGGAAATGTAGAAGTGCGCATTAAATATAGATCCGCATCTTTCTTCTTCGTGAGTGGTTACTATTTATAAGCCGGTCAACTAGTTCTATTATACCAAGTTGATCGTGATTGATATTCATTATTGAGTTACATATAACCATGTTTTATTTTTATGATCAGTTTTGATTATATGGATATTCAAACTTTCTCATAATGTGACGGGTAGAGCTCCATTAATATTTATCAATTTTAGGGAATGTATGTGGCAATTTCCTAAAACTAATACATTCACTGTATAATATGCAAATAAGTTTTGGTCCGCGGTTCAAATTGCAATGATCAATGGATACACAAATGGTATATAAGCTCAAGTAGTGTATAAGATAAGTGATGTAGGATAAGATGAGAATTTAGAAAGAGAAATAGAGAGAATAAGTAGAATAGCAAGAGAATTGGTAGAATAGCAAGAAATAGGCAGGATGAATAAGCAATTGGATAGATTAGAGAGAGAGAAAGAAGAATCAAAGGGAGAATTAGACAGAATTAGATGAACGGGTAGAAAAACAATAGAGAATCAAGATAAGAACTCAGAAAGAAAGAGATCCATAGGAGGAGAAAACTCAATAATCATTTATTAATTCATCATAATCTCATAATCTGAAAAACAATTACATAGTTAAGCCTATTTATAGATAGGCAATTGGACAAAACTAGGAAACTAGACACATTCTAGAAACTAATAGAAACAGGAAACTTAAAACTAGTTACTCAAAATTAAAATAAACCTAATAATTAAATAAAACCTAATTTAATAATTATTACTATAATATTCCTAAAAGATTGCTTTCCTATTCTTCATCATTCTCCCGAGGTTCGAGAACTCGACTCCAGCGAGTTAAAACGCATATACATCATAAATAAGCAATCTGAAGCGGAGAAAAATCGGCAAACACAAGCCTTGACGCGTGATGACGATGTAGAATCTAGACTCGTCGCACTTGTCCCATTCCCTCTGGATCACAGTATGTGTTTGAACACCTTTCTTCTCAAAAAATTCCCTCACATTGAAAACTAGTCCAATAGTTATATTAGAAAGAAAATCAATCAAACATATATTTGATCCAAGTTGTGGAATTTGATTTTGAGGTTGATGTGTAGGTTGACTAGGAACAACAGGTAAAGGAATAGAATCACGAGATTGAGCATTTATGATAGGCTCAGCTATAGTTGAATACTGTTCTATAATAGACTCATCATGGGTAGAGGATTGTATATCATATGTTCGAGTTTTCATGTCTTCGTTATGTTGGTTTATGCGGTCCAATTGGGCTCTAATTTCGGCTAAATTTTTATCAATCTGGGATTTATAATCGGGAACAAACTCAGGTTGGCCATAATGAGGTATAGCATATGTAACATGGCAAACACTAGGTTGGATAACAGAGTGAACATGAGATTGACTAACATGAGAGGTTATCTGTCCTAAGGGAATAGAGTTTTGTCTTCGATAATAGGGTGTGAGAAATTTTTCTTCTAATTTTTCTTTAATTTCAACTCACGAAGGCTTATGATTTAAGCGGTGAAAGTTCTGTAACATTTTATGCCAATAAGACTTAGCAGAACCAACCAATGTCCAACCAACAAAACGAATACATCTTTCATCATCGAAATCATGCCATTCAAAAAAATCTTCCAAACAACTCATCCATTCCAAAAATTTACGTGGATGTGGGCAACCATTATATCGAAGAACTTCTTTAGGTTGTCGATTGATAACTCTATGAAAATCGAGTTATGAAAATAGAGTTATCTTGTGTGTTTTTAGTCTTAGGTTAGTTGCTTTAAAAGAATAAATTGTATAGTTTAGGTGCCTTTCCTTACTTTATTT